>JAVGWX010000005.1:80152046-80242046 GCA_036924085.1 Ariolimax columbianus
AGTCGACCCAGCAATAAATAGGTACCTGACGTATAAACAGTAAGGAAGGGAATTTGTCACCCAATTTAACATACGCCGCTTAGTCCCCGACGCAATTGTTGACGTGGGACACATCTTTATCTTTATCTTTAGTGCCATTCACGAACAAACTCTGCAGAGGTCCAGATAACTTCTTGATTACCGTTATATAATTGTTGACGTGGGACACATCTTTATCTTTATCTTTAGTGCCATTCACGAACAAACTCTGCAGAGGTCCAGATAACTTCTTGATTACCGTTATATAATTGTTGACGTGGGACACATCTTTATCTTTATCTTTAGTGCCATTCACGAACAAACTCTGCAGAGGTCCAGATAACTTCTTGATTACCGTTATATAATTGTTGACGTGGGACACATCTTTATCTTTATCTTTAGTGCCATTCACGAACAAACTCTGCAGAGGTCCAGATAACTTCTTGATTACCGTTATATAATTGTTGACGTGGGACACATCTTTATCTTTATCTTTAGTGCCATTCACGAACAAACTCTGCAGAGGTCCAGATAACTTCTTGATTACCGTTATATAATTGTTGACGTGGGACACATCTTTATCTTTATCTTTAGTGCCATTCACGAACAAACTCTGCAGAGGTCCAGATAACTTCTTGATTACCGTTATATAATTGTTGACGTGGGACACATCTTTATCTTTATCTTTAGTGCCATTCACGAACAAACTCTGCAGAGGTCCAGATAACTTCTTGATTACCGTTATATAATTGTTGACGTGGGACACATCTTTATCTTTATCTTTAGTGCCATTCACGAACAAACTCTGCAGAGGTCCAGATAACTTCTTGATTACCGTTATTTCTTTTACATATATTCCAGTTCACTTCTGAATGTCTAGAACATCGATGCTCTTTAGGTAAGAATATTGTAATATATGGGCGTGGTGTTTATATTTTACTATTTATTTTCAAATAGCTCGCTTCTCTCTTTGTCGTTCCTTTTCGATCTTTGAGAGTGTAAGGGTCTTTTTTTTTATATAAACGTACCATCGAATGTGCAGGCAAACATGGTATTGTTCTGTTGTGTCTTTTTAAGATAGAAGGACTGTCTGCATTGATCAATGTAGGCCACTATTGGGGAAGAATTTTGTTACCTTAAGAATGTGTGCCAGGACAGGGCTAACAACCTGTTCTTTTAGAGTTTTAGCTGCCAAGTGTTCCTTTACGTGCATAGCATGTACACGGCACTTCAGAGGTTTCCATCCGTCTCCGAAAGTAAGTGGAGTCGATCCCACCCCACCTGAAACTAGGAAACGCTTGAAACGTGCTGATTCAAATCACTCACTCTTTCGTTCCTACATCCGTTCACTTCTTGAGATGAGAGCGTCTCACCTATCACTCTACTCTCATCTATAGCGACCCCCCTCCCCCCGCCCTGATTCTCAGATAGCAGTTCCTTAAAGCATTTGTTTTTGTTCCTGGTTTATTATATTTTATTTTGCGTGTAACACGAATAATTTTCAGGTGCTAATCCAGGTATCACAATTTGAGAAGGAAAATGTACTACACTGTAACGTCCTTCGCATATTGTAATAAGATACTGATGAGGGTTGTATGTGTGTCTGGCAAGATTATCGTGTAAAACTAATTGCCAGTTCAGCCATAGATGCAAGAAGCCAAACAAGGTTTTTTTTAGCATAATAGCAAACGTAAAGGTAGTCCCACAGCAGACAATGTTATCAGGTGTGAAGTGTTTGAGACTTCATTTTACGAGGTCACAACTTGTATTTAAGGTGGAGAGACCAATTCCCATCCTTGCTGCCTTTCTTTCCTTAACAGCAGTCAGGTATTCATTTACAGCGGGGTCCGCTGGAGCTTCTCGGTAATGGGAGTTGAACCTTCTAGTATTGCTGAAAAAAAAGCGAGTGCTCTATCAATCACAGGCCTTCTTTGAAAACGAATTCTCTACGATTGCACTAGTGACAGACGTCCTGTCAGGAGTGACAGTAGTCAATATATTTATTTTGTTAACTATCATTTTAACATTTTCTCATTTTAACAGTCTTATGGTGGGATGTATCAATCTGAAGTTCTGGGAGTCACTGCGCTGTGTACACGCTATGTTTGTTTACCATTGACATAAAAATATAGATTACTATTTTCATTGGAACCCATGTTCTCTTGAGATTCTGATTAGAATAGTCGCAGAGCACTCGCATTTTTTTAAATAAATGTTTGGGGTTCAACTAAAGTTTACCCAGCTGTAAATGGGTACATGAATTGCTGTTATGAAGGAAAGGCAGAGGTGCAGGGAAGTGACCACCTCATTTCATAAACAAGCTGTGGCCTTGTACGAAGAAGTTTCTAACGCTTCATCTCTGGCAGCAGTGCCTGCTAATGGGCTACCTTAGCCTTTACCTTTCCTCCTAACAAGGACATTCTAGCCACAAGCTTCTTTCTCAACTACTTATCAGATCTATTCATTTGAAGATACAGAAGTGCCCGGCTCATATGAATATCCACTCATACAAACACCTACTAGTACGAACACTCGCTCATACCAACACCTGCTCATACCAACACCTGCTCATACCAACACCCGCTCATACAAACACCCGCTCATACAAACACCCGCTCATACCAACACCTGCTCATACCAACACCCGCTCATACAAACACCCGCTCATACAAACACTCGCTCATACCAACACCCGCTCATACAAACACCCGCTCATACAAACACCCACTCATACCAACACCTGCTCATACCAACACCCGCTCATACAAACACCCGCTCATACAAACACACGCTCATACAAACACCTGCTCATACAAACACCCGCTCATAAAAACACCCGCTCATACAAACATCCGCTCATACCAACACCCGCTCACACCAACACTCGCTCAAACAAATACCCGCTCATACCAACACCCGCTCACACCAACACCTGCTCATACCAACATACTCTCATACAAACACCCGCTCATACAAACACCCGCTCATACAAATACCCGCTCATACAAACACCCGCTCACACCAACACCCGCTCACACCAACACCTGCTCATACCAACACCCGCTCATACCAACACCCGCTCACACCAACACCTGCTCATACCAACACCTGCTCATACCAACACCCGCTCATACAAACACCCGCTCATACAAACACCTGCTCATACCAACACCCGCTCATACAAACACCAGCCTATACACACGTCTTGGATTATAACCAGAATCCTGACAATGGAATGCGAGTTCGCTCTTGCGAACAATTTCTGAGCACGGATGTTAAATCAGAATTGACTGAATGGATGCATACCTGAATGTAGCGAACTACCTCGTATATTATTCCTTGTTCAAGAAGCCATCTCAATATTCATCGCCAGTCGCACAAAACATTTTAGACCCAGATCTGCCCTCTTTATCCCATCAAATTCTCCATCTCCGGAAAGGAAAACTTACTTTCACAAAATGTTCGTCTGAGAATGAAACTACATTTCAGGCTAACGACTTTAATCAGGACACCTAAATCACAACCGCTACAGACAGTCATCTTTTACTTTTGTAAGAATAAAAATATTTGAAGTTACGATTTTGTTTATGTAAAGTGTTTACTTTTCATTATTATTGTTTATTTTGGTGTATTTGAGTTTATTCGTGTTTATTTACCTTTTGCACACATTTTAAAATAAAATGTAAAGCGATATTTAGTTTTTTCGGAAGGCAAAATAAATGTTTACAAATATTTCTTAAATGCTGAGTTATGCTCAAGAAAAAATCCGCGTTACCCACACTCTCTAGTCCGTATCTCTTCCTGTAGGTGAGAGACTACTGCATAGCATTTTCTTACCTGCGCCACGAGTAATCCAGGCAGGTAGTCACTCTCCTTGTCACTTCGGCGACATTCTTGAAATAAAAGATAGAGAAATCAATGAAACAGGCGATATTAGCAAAGATCAGCTGATGGACTGACTACCTTTTATCGTTCTCAACAAATTACAGTTGTCGCTTTCTGTCATTTCGTAATTTAGGCTGTCTTCTTAAGATCCATGGCCGTTATCAGTCGATCCGTATTTTGGGCTGTCTTCTTAAGATCCATGGCCGTTATCAGTCGATCCGTATTTTGGGCTATCTTCTTAAGATCCATGGCCGTTTATCAGTCGATCCGTATTTTGGGCTGTCTTCTTGAGATCCATGGCCGTTATCAGTCGATCCGTATTTGGGCTGTCTTATTAAGATCCACGAGAATGCAGCTGAAATAGGTGCATATTATCCCCATCTCACTTCCACACAGGTCTTTCTGGAAACTGCCTGTTTTTCTGGCTGCCAGGCTAGCGAGGTGGGGAATCGTCGTGAGTAGTGAGCGACACGCAGAGGAAGCAAAGAATAGCACATCCGTCTAGAGAACACCGGCCCACCTTCATCAGCTCGCTCGGGATGTTAGGAAAGCTACTGCAACCTGACACTTGACGCCATTTTTAGGTCGCTCAAAAGAGTAATGATACTCCTTGGGAACATTCAATATTATCATATGGTTAATTGCAATGCATTCCTACATATCCTGATTATTCCCTTCCATGTGAGTTTCAATCCAACGCATACCTTGTTACATTGCTTAGTTTCTTTCTAGATGTGTTCTCTGTCCATTTCAACTTTCTATCTCATGGGACAAGGAACATACATATAATAGTGAAACTTGATTTCTTCTTAGCAATGACTAGCATGCTTCTGCCATATGAAATGAGCATGTTTAGAACTAGATCGAGGTTCCATAGTTGAACATTTTGAGAAATGCTCTTTATGCTGAATACATATCAAGAGAGAAAATAAAATTATTTCTGGTGGGAATCAAATCTGAATAACTGTCCCTGCGCGCCTATAACACAAAAGTATCTGGTTACAATGCTCATGGAAGACTAGGTACATATAATAAAAACCTTAACACAGCGCGATAACTACAAACTTGCGTCGAGAGTAGAAACTTAAACAACCAAGCCGGTTACCAGCACAACTGGACAGACACATTAAGTGTACTTAACGTACACAGTTTGGGTAGTGTACAGAAAGAAGAAATATACGAGGAGTTGTCAAAATATAAACGTAATATATGTGAATGTGAATACTGTCCATAGTTCGGTCGTTATGACATGTTTCTCTCCAACACTGGACTGTCACAGAATGGAAAAGACAATATAAATCTTGAGCATGCATAAATTGAAAGACGAGTCTGTCGTCACTGATTTGACTAATACGTATAAAACACTTTAGATTGACACTGACGAGCAGCTCTCAATAAATAATGTGCAACCAAATCCTTAATACATAGCAGGGGGCAAAAAAAGAACAGGATGGTGAAATGAAGATATCAAAGTTTCCATTAGATCAAATCGCGCAATTATGCAAGATGTTGCTCGCTTCAAGGCTGTCAAACGATTTGCAAAATGTGTCTTACCAGACTGCCAGAAGATATAATATGCAGATTATTGTATGGTCTAACAGGATGAAGCTTGAACCCGATATATCTATCCATACCTGTCCCTGATGGTATGATTCATCTCCTGTATCCATCAGGCTATCAACACCTGGCCATGACGTGAGTCTATGCCCTGTATCCATCAGTCTATCAACACCTGACCCTGACGTGAGTGCCTATGCCCTGAATCGATCAATCTATCAATATCTGACCCTGACATGAGAGTGTATGCCTTGTATCCATTAATTTCATTCCTATTTAAATTAAATAATCCGTCCATTCATCCATCAACACAGCAGTAGTCATTCATTTACTTTTTCCTCCGCACATCCATCCAGGATCCAATAATCCATCAATTTTTCTATCTAAACCTATAAACAGCCACCCCTTTACGTTCCATCTGGAGTATGGGGGCTACAACTATGATTATCCTTCTCACTTCAAGCCTTTGCCAAAGTCGTTATGTCCTGCAATATGTATGTTATCTGTTACACTCTGCTTTAAACAACGAGGTTGCTATCCCAATATTTGTGTTATCTGTTGCACTCTGCTTTAAACCACGAGGTTGATATCCCAATATTTGTGTTATCTGTTACACTCTGCTTTAAACCACGAGGTTGATATCCCAATATTTGTGTTATCTGTTGCACTCTGCTTTAAACCACGAGGTTGATATCCCAATATTTGTGTTATCTGTTACACTCTGCTTTAAACCACGAGGTTGCTATCCCAATATTTTTGTTATCTGTTACACTCTGCTTTAAACCACGAGGTTGCTATCCCAATATTTGTGTTATCTGTTACACTCTGCTTTAAACCACGAGGTTGCTATCCCAATATTCAGCCCTACTTAGCAGCCTCAATAAGTGACGTCAGGGTCAGGACCAGCAACAAATTAGTTTGCACCTCAAAAATGTATTTTGCTCTGAACAAAAACGCTGCTTCTATTATTAATGGATAATAACAATACATTTGTTAATGGCTCAGTGAGCGTACCAGAACAAAGACAAGACGATAACTACGTCACGACAGCAGTGCCTTGTTTCTCCATTTCTTCTATTATTAGAAACTTGAACAATAGATTCTCAATTAACATAATCCCATTTCTTCAAGGTGACCACGAAGGGTATCTTTTAGAGAAAAAGACATCTTTAGTGAGAAAAAATTTTTTTTTTCATTTCCAAAACGACTTTCTACTATGTTGATTTCTGCACATTCTTTGTAATATCTTTTATAAAAATACATCAGTACATATAAATATACATACATATACATTCTTACATACATACATACATACATACATACATACATACATATACACACACACACACACACGCACACACGCAGACACAACACGCGCGCACGCGCACAAATACATACACACACACATACTTACATACATCATTCATACACACACACACATGTACGCACATACGCACGCAGGAACACACACACAAACACCACACACACACATACATAATACATACATACATACATACACACATACATACATACATACATACATACATACATACATACATACATACATACATACATACACACATACATACATACATACATACATACATATACGTACATACATACTTACATACATACACATATACATACCTACACACATACATACTTACAAACATACACACATGCATTTATATACATACACACATACGCACACACGCGTACCCACATCCGCACACATACACACATTCGCATACACACATTCGCATACACACACATGCACACATCCATACACAAACACACACAAACACACACACAAACACACAAATATGCACACACACAAACACACATACACACACAAACACACACACATGCACACACAAACACACAGACATAAACACACACACAAACACACACAGAAATACAAAAACACAAACACACAAGCACACACACAAACACACACAGACAAACACACACACACAAACACACAAACACACACACAAACACACACAGACAAACACACAAACACACACACACAAACATACATACACACAAACACACACACAAACACACACACAAACATACATACACAAAAACTTACAGACATACACACAAACATACACAAAAACACACACAAAAACACACATACATAAACACACAAACACACACAAACACGCACACAAACACACACACAAACACACAAGCACACACACAAACACACACAAACACACAAACATACATACACACAAACACACACACAAACATACACACACACAAACACACACACGCAAGCACACACACAAACATATACACACACAAACACACACACGTAAGCATACACACAAACATACACACACACACAAACACACACACGCAAACACACACACAAACACACACACACTAACACACAAACACATACACACACAAACACATACACACACAAACATACACACACACACACAAACATACACACACATAAACACACACACCGTTAGGCCGATATATCCTAAATAATTTGCTTATAAGCGGTCTAAAAGTGCTTGATTATTCTGAAATTGTGTCCCACTTTGGAGAACAATATCCTTTTTCTGTTTCCTGGTCTCAAACACAGCATTTCGCGCCTCAAGTATTACGCCTTACAGGTGGTGCTGCAAACAATTGTAATTCGCTGCTACAAAATGGCGTTCATTGAAAAAGAAAAACGACGATCAAATTTCTTCTACAGGCAGACATTATCATGCAAAACAAGTGCTTAATGAGTTTCCAAAGAAAGAGTTATCTTTAGGCTGGCTGTCATATATTTTTACCAAAGATGGGCGAACCAGGTACTACTGAACACGCACTGCGTCCACCTATGACAATATAAATGTTGATAAAGAACTTGTGTAAGGTCAAGAAGGCCAACAACCCCAAACACATCTTTTCCAGCGTCAATGAGGGAACCCATCCAACCCATTCATCGATCTAACAGTTTGTCATTGATTTCTACCAGTATGTCTGCACTATTAATATATAACGCTCCCATTATGTGTTCTACGAAAGCTAGGATATTGCCTTATGTAATAAGTGACAAGACAAACGGCTATTCGCCGATCAGTGTAATTTGCTAGCTCGTGCAGCGTGGTGCATATCACCTGGAGATCCGTGGTTCGAACCGGATTTGCATTTTACCTCACTTTATTTTCTGTTATCTAGTGCAGCGGTTCTTAACCGGGTGACATGGGCCTCCTGTGGGAGGGGTTGTCCTTTGATATATTTAAGGAGGCCACAGATGAATGTCGAGTAAAGGGAGGGAGGACCACAACACGAGAATAGGACCCACAGAAAGACCGTAATTCCCAGTCGATGGATCGCCACGTGCACTCTGCGGCGATATCGCTTACCCTTCCTTCTACGTCCCCCTCTACTTATTTTGTAGAGTCAGGTTTCAGTTGTGGGATTTATCTACTCAGCCGAACGCGGGATTCGCCTTAACATATGGACACAGGTGATTTTCGGTTATCACTCACAGCAATAAAACCGGATATCCAACGGTTTGGTTCTGGTCACATTGATCAAGAAATACCTCGAATATACAATGTTTACGCAATTGTATTTTGTATAAATAAGACGTTCTAATTACCAAAAAAACATATAAATAGCTACCTTTATCCAAGCAAGACAGATGGGTTACAGAAATAAAACAAGGTCGGAAGGTGGACCACAGGAAATTGTTGTTGTTGTTGAATGTCCACATTGAGTAGCATTACTCTTTTGTGGGCCCTACAAAGGACCTTCAGTGGCGGGTTGTTGTAGCTTTCCTCACATCCCGAGCGTGCTGATGAAGGTAGGCACAATCCCAGGCGGTTGTGCTATGCTTGGCTGCATCTGCGTGTCGCTCACTACTACAGGAATTACGTCGATCCGTCACCTTGTTAGCCAGGCTGCCGTGAAAACAACCTTTACCACGAAGGGCTACGAAAAAACCAAGGGGAGGGTCTTGTCCAAAAAGGGGACACATGAAGAAAACAAGGTCAGAAGGGGGCCACATGAAGAAAACAAGATCAGAAGAGGGTCACATGAAGAAAACATGGCTGGAAGGGGGCCACATAAAGAAAACAATGTCAGATGGGGGCCACATGAAGAAAACAAGATCCGAAGAAACCACATGAAGAAAACAAGGTCATAAAGGACCACAGAAAAAAAAACAAGGTCACAAGTGAATCACAAGAAGAAAACAAGGTCATTAGGGGGCCACAAGAAAAAAGCAAGGTCAGAAGTGAGCCACAGGAAGAAATCTAGGTCAGAATGGGAGGGGCATGGGAAGAAAACAAGGTCAGAAGTTGGTCACGGGAAGAAAACAAGGTCAGAAGTGCGTCACAGTCAGAAATTGGTTGAGAAACTCTGCTCTAGTGTTTATGTTTTCCGAGATTGCTTATTACATACCTCTCTCTGATATTGTTGTCGTTAGTAATGTGATTATTTCCTCATTATTCTTTGTTTTCTGTATTTGTTATAAAAAGGAAATTATGTTACGTTGTGTTATAATTTACAGCGAGACTATGATATCTGCACATTTCGGACCGCCACATCGAGTTTCAGCAATGTCAATTAAAGGAAGTCAATTAATAAGTAAACATAATGAATGGATTACTGAGAGGCACAGAGTACATGTACAAGTCTGGGAGTGAATGAGTCAGAATGTGAGTGAATGAGTGAGTGAATGAGTAAGAGTACTGGTAATGTTAGTATATGGTGAATGTGTAAGGTTAATGTGAATGTGAGGGAGTGGTGAATGTTTAAGGGTAGTGAGGTTGTGAGTGAATATGTGGGGATTATGTAAAGTTAGTGAATATATACAGAGTTTATTGGCTATTGTATATGTGTTCTGGTGATGTAGGACAGCGGTTCTAAAACGAAAGTGAATGTTTGATTGAGAGAGGTAATTGAGTTGGGCGTAAGTAAGTGAATGTTTGATTGAGAGAGGTGAGAGTTGGGTGTGAGTAAGTGAATGTTTTGTTGAGAGAGGTGAGAGTTGGGTGTGAGTAAGTGAATGTTTGATTGAGAGAGGTGAGAGTTGAGTGTGAGTAAGTGAATGTTTTGTTGAGAGAGGTGAGAGTTGAGTGTAAGTAGGTGAATGTTTTGTTGAGAGAGGTGAGAGTTAGGTGTGAGTAAGTGAATGTTTTGTTGAGAGAGGTGAGAGTTGGGTGGGAGTAAGTGAATGTTTTGTTGAGAGAGGTGAGAGTTGGGTGTGAGTAAGTGAATGTTTGATTGAGAGAGGTGAGAGTTGAGTGTGAGTAAGTGAATGTTTTGTTGAGAGAGGTGAGAGTTGAGTGTGAGTAGGTGAATGTTTTGTTGAGAGAGGTGAGAGTTGGGTGTGAGTAAGTGAATGTTTGTTGAGAGAGGTGAGAGTTGGGTGGGAGTAAGTGAATGTTTTGTTGAGAGAGGTGAGAGTTGGGTGTGAGTAAGTGAATGTTTTGTTGAGAGAGGTGAGAGTTGGGTGGGAGTAAGTGAATGTTTGATTGAGAGAGGTGAGAGTTGGGTGTGAGTAAGTGAATGTTTGATTGAGAGAAGTGAGAGTTGGGTGTGAGTAAGTGAATGTTTTGTTGAGAGAGGTGAGAGTTGGGTGGGAGTAAGTGAATGTTTTGTTGAGAGAGGTGAGAGTTGGGTGGGAGTAAGTGAATGTTTGAGAGAGAGGTGAGAGTTTGGTGTGAGTAAGTGAATGTTTGAGAGAGAGGTGAGAGTTTGGTGTGAGTAAGTGAATGTTTGAGAGAGAGGTGAGAGTTGGGTGTGAGTAAGTGAATGTTTGAGAGAGAGAGGTGAGAGTTGGGTGTGAGTAAGTGAATGTTTGAGAGAGAGGTGAGAGTTGGGTGTGAGTAAGTGAATGTTTGAGAGAGAGGTGAGAGTTGGGTGTGAGTAAGTGAATGTTTGAGAGAGAGGTGAGAGTTGGGTGTGAGTAAGTGAATGTTTGAGAGAGAGGTGAGAGTTGGGTGTGAGTAAGTGAATGTTTGAGAGAGAGAGGTGAGAGTTGGGTGTGAGTAAGACACTATCATTAGTTGTTTAAGATGGTGGTTGGTTTGAATTGACAGAACAGAGATTTATAACGTTTCAGATAAGTATTAGTGTTGAAAATTAATTTGTGTAATAATAACATAGTTGTGATTGTAGTTTATTGTAGCATACGTATTTTCAAATATAGTGGCCTTGTTATAACAGATAGTTAGTGACTTGACAGAATTAAATAGCGTGGAACAGTGAGCGGTAGTAACACTCAAGTAACACTAGGCCTAGTCGTTTTGATACTTTGTAGAAAGGTAAATACCAGCGACATTTGTTTGTTCCTTTTTTGGCGTTGCTTTAAGAAGTATATATTTTATTAGGTATTAATATAACTTATTGGCTAACGGAAATAAATAGCAAAATTAGTATGGCCACTAAGACGAGACGAACTGCTGCGAGGAAAGCCCAAGTCAGATTATGTGATTTGTGTGGCGAAAATGTTAGTATTACTACAACGTTGGAAGATGAAGGAACCGTTTTATTTAGGATATGTAGAGTTGAAGAGAGGCAGGCACAAATGGAGTGCAATATAAGGGAAAATGAGAAGAGATTTGAGGAGATAGAAAAGAGGCAGATGGAAATAGAAGGGAAACAAGTGAAAATGGAGGAAATTTTAAAGAAGCTGCAGTCAAGGTGTAGTCAAGGAAGTAAGGGAGATTTGAGTGAGGAAACAGCTCACAGGGCAGAGAGCTTTGGAGAGAAGTATGCACATATAGGTGAGGAGTCAGTATTGGTAGTAGGAGATTCAATGGTGAGAGAGGTTGGCAGACATTTGTCTAAACAACACAACATGTTTGAAAGAATGGATATTGGGGGGAGCAAAAATAGAGGATATAGAGGGGAGAATAAAGAGGTTAGATGACAAAGGAAACATTCATGTGGTAGTATTGGTAGGTACAAATAATGTAAAGAGAGATGGTACAGAAATAATTATGGATAAATATAAAAGTGTTATGAGAACACTTAAGGAAAAAAAGTTTAGAAAGGTCACAATGATGGGCATTTTAGACAGAGCAGATGGGTCAGACTATCTAGATAGCAAAATAATAGGTATCAACCTTAGGTTACAGGTGATGTGTGCGGACATTTGAATGGAATTTATTGATGTTAAAGTAGACAAAAGTAAAATGTTAGATAGGGGAGGTTTACATCTAAATGAGATAGGACAGCATGTTGTAGCAAAGTATATGTTCTATCATTGTGTTAGAAATTTAAACTAGTAAGGCCTATGAAGTATGAGACTAAAGATAGGCCTACAATAGGGTGCTTTAGAGGATGTAGTCAAAGGGGTAAGTTGGTGTCAGGGAAGTGTGAAATACATAGTAGAAAATGAAACACTAAAATGATTAAGCAGAAGCAAAAAGAGGAAAACCAACAACATTACAAACTAAAATGTTTTTATGCAAATGTGAGAAGCATAGTAAATAAAAGAGAAGAATTGGAACTGTATGTAGAAGAAGAAAAACCTAATATAATAGGGTTAACAGAATCATGGACATATGAGGAGATTGCAGATAGTGAACTTGAAATTGAGGGATATACAATGTTAAGGAAAGATAGGAAAATTGGAGACAAGACTAATGGAGGTGGCGTTTTATTATACTGTATAAATTATGTTAATATAACGATCAAAGATTATTTATCATGTGGTAACAAAAATGAAAGTGTATGGGGAGAAATAGAAAGTGGGGGTGAAAAAACAGTGATTGGAGTGTGCTATAGATGTCCATCAAGTCAAAAAGAGGAAGATGAGGAGCTGATTAGTAGCATAGCAAAGGCAAGTAAAGGGAAATTATTATTAATGGGAGATTTCAACTATCTAGAAATAAAATGGGATATGGCAGAAGCACTTGTACAGTCAAAACCTTTTGTTAAGTGCATAACTGACAATTTTTTAATTCAACATGTAGAAGCAGACACCAGAGGCAAAAACATACTCGACCTAGTTTTTACCACAGAGGAAAATATGATTGAAAACGTTACCGTTGGCGAACTGTTTGGCTCAAGTGACCATCAAATCATCCGTTGGGATCTTATTGCAGGGAAAGAAGTAAACATAAACACGCGAACATACGACTACTCTAAGGCAGATGTTTAGAGGATGAAAGAGGCAGCAAACCACATAATCTGGAAAGATATTGTTGTAGGAACAGATGTTGAACAGGAGTGGGAAAGTTTTAAAACAGTTCTAGAAACGCTAAAAGAGGAATGTGTTCCATGTAGGGAGGTAAACCCCAAGCGTAAAAAGTGGATAACTAGATTTGTAGTGAAATGTAGAAGAGCAAAAAATAAAGCATGGAAAAAATATATAGAGGCAGGTAAATCAAAAGAAACATATGTAAAATATTTGGACAAGCAGAACATATCTCAGAAAGCGAATAAAACAGCAAAAATAGACTTTGAAAAACAACTTGCTAAGAGGATCAAGACTGACAGTAAAAGCTTCTTTTCTTATGTTAGATATAAACAAAGAACGAAAGACAAAGTAGGCCCTCTCATAGACAGTACAGGGAAAATAATAAGTGAGAATAGGGAGGCTGCTAATCTGCTCAATCAGTACTTTGGCACAGTCTTCACAAAGGAGGACTGCTCCGAGATCCCAGAGCCTATAGATATTTTTCAAAGAGACATGGATACAGCGGGATTAAGATCAATCTGTATTACAGAGAAAATGGTTTTTTTTTAAATTGGAGGGGTTGAAAGTGAATAAATGTCCAGGTCAAGATGGTATTCACCCAAAATTGCTGTATGAAATTAGAGACCAACTAGCAAAACCATTGGCTATATTATGTTCTCAATCACTTACAAAAGGGATTGTTCCACGGGATTGGAAAGATGCAGGAGTGATCACCTTATTCAAAAAAGGCAAAAAATCAGATCCGGCAAATTATAGACCGGTGAGTTTAACGAGCATAGTCTGTAAATTGTTAGAGTCAATAATCAAAGAAAACATTGTAATGCATTTAGAAAAATTTAATCTAATTAGAAATAGTCAGCATGGGTTTACTAGAGGGAGATCATGCTTAACAAATATATTAGAATTCATGGATGAGGTTACTAAAATCATAGATAAAGGGGAGCCAGTGGATGTTGTTTATCTAGACTTTGCAAAGGCCTTTGATAGAGTGCCTCATCAAAGATTATTTCGAAAGTTAAAATCACATGGAATAGGTGGGGAAGTTGCCAAATGGATTGAAAATTGGTTAACGGGAAGAAGGCAGAGGGTGGGCATAAATAAGGAGTACTCTGAGTGGTGTGAAGTGAAAAGTGGTGTGCCACAGGGCTCGGTTTTGGGACCAATTTTGTTCTTGATATATATAAATGATTTGGACATTGATATGAGATCCATGATTGCAAAATTTGCTGATGACACAAAACTATGCAGTAGTGTCTCATATAAAGCGGAAGTGGATATATTGATGTCGGATTTAGATAAAATTCGAGAATGGTCTGTAAGCTGGCAAATGGAGTTTAATGTAGATAAATGTACAGTCATCCACATGGGTAGATCCAATTTGGAACATAATTACAGAATGGGAGAAAACAGTATTAGAAAGATAGATAAAGAAAGGGACTTAGGGGTTATAATAGATCATACAGGAAAGGTGAGTGAGCAAGTTAAGGTAGCAGTGAAAAAGGCAAATGCGATGTTAGAAATGATAAAAAGAAATATTAAACATAGGAGCAAGGAAGTGATCGTCAAACTGTATAAAGCTTTAGTTAGACCTAGATTGGAGTACTGTGTACAGGTGTGGAGTCCTTATCATAGAGGGGACATAAACATGCTAGAAAGAATACAAAAAAGACCGACAAAGATGATAGTGGGATTCCAGAATTACAGTTATGAGGAACGACTCAGAAAAACCGGCCTACAGTGTCTCGAAGAGAGAAGAATTCGTGGTGACTTAATACAGGTTTATAAGATGATCAGAGGAATCGATAAATCAGACTATAACAAGTTTTTTAAAATACAGCCACCTACAATGACACGAGGGCATAGCTACAAGCTGACTAAAGAGAGGTCCAGGTTAGATATTAGGAAATATTTGTTTAGTCAGAGAGTGGTGTCTGCTTGGAATGCATTGCCAGGGGAGGAAGTGGAGGCAGGGACAGTTAATGCATTTAAGAATAAACTGGATGCGCATAGCTTTTAGAGCAAGGTGATGTAAATGTAACTGGTTGTATACAGACTCTGCAGGGTCTTCTAAACCAGTAAAAAGACGTTAAGTTAAGTTAAGTGAATGTTTTGTTGAGAGAGGTGAGAGTTGGGTGTGAGTATGTGAATGTTTGGTGGAGTGGGTTGAGGAGTTGGGTGTGAGTAAGTGAATGTTTTGTTGAGAAAGGTGAGTGAGTTGGGTGTGAGTAAGTGAATGTTTGGTTGAGAAAGGTGAGTGAGTTGGGTGTGAGTAAGTGAATGTTTGGTTGAGAAAGATGAGTGAGTTGGGTGTGAGTAAGTAAAGGTTTGGTTCAATGGGTTGGGTTGAGTGAGTTGGGTGGGAGTAAGTGAATGATTTGTTGAGAAAGGTGAATAAGTTGGGTGTAAGTGAATGATTGATAAAGTGGGTTGAGTGAGTTTGGTGGGAGTAAGTGAATGTTTGGTTGAGAAAATTGAGTGAGTTGGGTGTGAGTAAGTGAGTGAGTTGTGTTTGTGTAAGTGAATGCTTGGTTGAAAGAGTTGGGTGTGAGTTAGTAAATGTCTGTTGAGAGAGTTGGGTGTGAGTTAGTTAATGTTAGTTGAGAGAGTTGGGTGTGAGTTAGTTAATGTTGGTTGAGAGAGTTGGGTGTGAGTTAGTTAATGTTGGTTGAGAGAGTTGGGTGTGAGTGAGTTAATGTTGGTTGACAGAGTTGGGTGTGAGTTAGTTAAAGTTGGTTGAGAGAGTTGGGTGTGAGTTAGTTAATGTTGGTTGAGAGAGTTGGGTGTGAGTTAGTTAATGTTGGTTGAGAGAGTTGGGTGTGAGTTAGTTAATGTTGGTTGAGAGAGTTGGATGTGAGTTAGTTAAAGTTGGTTGAGAGAGTTGGGTGTGAGTTAGTTAATGTTGGTTGAGAGAGTTGGGTGTGAGTTAGTTAATGTTGGTTGAAAGAGTTGGGTGTGAGTTAGTTAATGTTGGTTGAGAGAGTTGGGTGTGAGTTAGTTAATGTTGGTTGAGATAGTTGGGTGTGAGTTAGTTAAAGTTGGTTGAGAGAGTTGGGTGTTGATTGTGTCAGTAAGTGAATGTTTGGTTTAGAGATTTAGGTGTGTTGGGTGTCAATAAGTGAATGTTTGGTTTAGAGATTTGGGTGTGTTGGGTGTCAATAAGTGTATGTTTGGTTTAGAGATTTAGGTGTGTTGGGTGTCAATAAGTGTATGTTTGGTTTAGAGATTTAGGTGTGTTGGATGTCAATAAGGGAATGTTTGGTTTAGAGATTTAGGTGTGTTGGGTGTGAGTAAGTCAATGTTTCCTTGAAAGAGAGATGAGCAAAATGATTTTGATAGATGAATGAGTGTATTCATTAATGCGTAACGTTTATATAAAATGTGTGAAGAAATCCCAGCAACGAGTTAGCCATCGTGTCAATTAAAAAAAATATGTAAATCATTGATAAACTAGCAGAACGCATTAGTGAATCAGTTCATTTCAGAATGCCATAGAAACTGCGCTGTTCATTGAATACAGATTAACCGGACAATATTTGAATATAAAAAGGACGTTCTGGTGTCCCTTCAGCTGTATGATAACACCTGTGGATTCAGAAATGAGATGGACGTGTTCCTTCAAGTGCAAGAGAACACCTGAGGATGCAGCAATGAGATGAATATGTTCCTTTAGCTGGAAGAGGATACCTGGTGGTCCAGCAATGAGATATATTTGTCCCTTCAGCTGTAAATGGAAACCCGGTTGACCAGCAATGAGATGGAGGTGTCTTTCAGCTGTAAGATGGTACCTGGTGGTCCAGAAGGGAGATGAATATGTCCCTTCAAATGTAAGAGGACTAGATCAGCAGGTAATGACATGGAGAGATGGATGGAGCAAAACCCATGGTCCAACAATGCTTCAGCGCAAGAGACCAAAATACACGTCAACAAATATTTTCTCGTAGGTTCTGTGGGGAAGACTGTCGTGGTTTCTGACAGTGATGTTGATGTTGTTGGTGTGAGTGTGTTTGTTTGGTAAGGTCTTGTTTTAACTTGGCTTTTATTGGTTAGCAATGTGAATTGGTGCAGAAAGATGTGACTGAATGTGCGTGCTTGCTTGAAAGGAATGAGTTATTTAGGCAATGATAGGGTTATTGGTTGAGTGCGAGAGGGAGTGAGGAAGCGATACAGGGGTCAGAGAGAGAGAGAGAGAGAAAGCGAAAGAGAGAGAGAGAGAGAGAGAGAGAGAGAGAGAAGCGCAGGGAAAGAAACGGTTAAAGAAGATTTAGTGAGGGATGAAGTGAGTGAATTTTGAGTGAGAGAAGTAACGAATGCATGTGCTTTTGTGATGGAAATAAGGAAATAACTATAGGGTGAAAAGGGGCAGTGGGGGTGGGGTATCCCTATGGGAGTTTGTGAGGGAGGAATGAGTTAGAAGATGAGTGATTGAATTAATAAATGGATGAATTGGTGACCAAGATAAACAGAGAGATAGAGAGAGAGAGAGAGAGAGAGAGAGAGCACGACTGAGTTAGATTAAATGAACACTGCAATGTTATAAATACTGAGAAAGTAAGGACAGAATCAGTGAATTTGTGGTAATAAAGAAAAGTAGTAGAAATAGTGAATTAGTGAATTATAAGGAAATGCATTTGCGCAGAGAAATTGAGGGAATGAATTAGAGAGATTGAAAGATCAAGAATGTCAAGTAAAGACTTGACTAAAGAGAGGTGCAGATTAGATATTAGGAAATATTTTTTTAGTCAGAGAGTGGTGAATGCTTGGAACTCATTGCCAGAGGAGGTAGTGGAGACAGGAACAATTAGTGGATTTTAGAATAAATTGGATGCGCATAGCTTTTAGAGCAAGGTGATGTAAATGAAACTGGTTGTATACAGACTCTGCAGGGTCTTCTAAACCAGTATAAAAACCTTAAGTTAAGTTAAGTTAAGTTAAGTTAAGTTAAGACAGTGAGTGAATAAGTGAATAAAAACCTGAGTGGAAGGAATGAGAGACGCATAAAATTGGCATGAACAATCACAATAATAAGATGCTACAAATCAGAAAATGTATATCAAGAACAGAACAATATGGCAAAGAAATCCCACAACAATACAATTGGCATTGTTCTCACCCAAAAGTGCTGTTAAAGTCAAGCTGTCTGGTATCTAGAAATAATATCCAATACTCCCGCGGAAACTCGAAATAACCCACCAATAATATGACAAATCAAGTCTTGGTTTAATCTCATTTTCTACCAAGACTGACACAATCGTGGACAGTTCTAGATAGGGTTCTTCGTGTTTGTGTTCAAATATTTCGTAAAGAATTGTGCAAGTTGAACTATTTGGGCTTCTGATAATATTGTTGATGTTCTTTTTGTGTTTGTTTTTGTAAGGTATTGTCTGTTTCTCTATTTGTATGAGTTGAGGTGAGAGTGGGTTAACTGTGGCAGAGTGAATGAATAAACGGAGCAGACAGTCAGTATGTAGGTAAGCGAGGGCTTTAGTTAATATTGGGTGAGTCTGTGTATGAGTATGTGAGTGTGTGAGTGTGTGAGTGAATAAATGGAGCAGACAGTCGGTATGTAGGTAAGCGAGGGCTTTAGTTAATATTGGGTGAGTGGGTGAGTCAGTGTATGAGTATGTGAGTGTGTGACTGAATGAACGGAGCAGACAGTCGGTATGTAGGTAAGCGAGGGCTTTAGTTAATATTGGGTGAGTGGGTGAGTCAGTGTATGAGTATGTGAGTGAGTGAGTGAGTGAGTGTGTGAGTGAATAAATGGAGCAGACAGTCGGTATGTAGGTAAGCGAGGGGTTTGGTTAAGATTGGATGAGTAAGTGAGTCAGTGTATGAGTGTGTGAGTTAATGAGTGAGTGTGTGAATGAATAAATGGGGCAGAAAGTTGGTGTGTAAGTAAGCGAGGGGTTTAGTTAAGATTGAGGCAGTGAATGTGTGAGTGAATGAGTGAGTCAGTGAGTGAGTTAGTAAGTGAATAAAGAGTATAGAAAAGTTGGTATGGAGGTAAGCGAGGTGTTTAGTTGTGAGTGAGTGAGTGTGCGATAGGGTGAGTTACTGAGGAAAGGTTGAATGATGGGGTGAGAGAGGGTGCAGGTGAGAGAAAGAGGGTTGGTGAGAGAGAATACATGACAGGGAGAGAGTGTGGGTGGGATAAAAAAGAATGTCCCCATGGTGTGTATTTCAATCGCTGAGCTTAATTGGGAGGAATCGAAGAGCTGGGGAACAAAGGTCGCTTGCCCCTGTAGACGTGACGTACTGTATAGACTAGGGTTTAGTTTGACTTCAGATAGAAAGAATACATTTTTGACTTCTCGATGATTTGAGTGCATATCCAATTGGTCAAAGACCGACGCTCAAACAGTTTCGTGGGTTTAAATATGATTGAATGAATAAGTGATGGAAGAATTACGTGAGTATCTGAGTGAATAAGTGAAGTAGTGAGTAACTGATGGAGTGATTTAGTGATGGAGGTGAATGAATGAGTAACTGATGGAGTGAGTTAGTGATGGAGGTGAATGAATGAGTAACTGATGGAGTGAACAAGTGAAGGAGTAAGAGAATGAGTATGTGAAGGAAAGAGTTCTTGAAGTAATGGATGGTATTCTACTACTGGGGGAGAAGTAGAGAGAAAAAAAAGAAAGATTAGTAGTCAGGTGTTCTGTTTGTGTTCGCCTTATTTCTCTAATCCCTTGTGCTTTTTATTTTGCGCCTGTCGGCCCAGTGCATCCAACTTCAGCATTCATTTTATGTAAGGGTCTGCTTCCTCCTGCAATTTCTAAGGGTTTGCTTCTCCGGGTTAACGGCCGGTGTTGTGATGGGGATGGAACTCCATCAACCAAAACAAAAACAAAAAAAGAGTCAGGTTAATTAGGAAATTAGGTAGGTAGGTAGGAAGCTAGGTTAATTAGGAAATTAGGTAGGTAGGTAGGAAGCTAGGTTAATTAGGAAATTAGGTAGGTAGGTAGGTAGCTAGGTTAATTAGGAAATTAGGTAGGTAGGTAGGAAGCTAGGTTAATTAGGAAATTAGGTAGGTAGGTAGGAAGCTAGGTTAATTAGGAAATTAGGTAGGTAGGTAGGAAGCTAGGTTAATTGGGAAATTAGGTAGGTAGGTAGGTAGGTAGCTAGGTTAATTAGGAAATTAGGTAGGTAGGTAGGTAGGAAGCTAAGTTAATTGGGAAAGTAGGTAGGTAGGTAGGTAGGTAGGAAGCTAGGTTAATTAGGAAATTTGGTAGGTAGGTAGGTAGGAAGCTAGGTTAATTAGGAAATTAGGTTGGTAGGTAGGTAGCTTGGTTAATTAAGAAATTAGATAGGTAGGTAGCTAGGTTAATTAGGAAATTATGTAGGTAGGTAGGTAGGTAGGAAGCTAGGTTAATTAGGAAATTAGGTAGGTAGCTAGGTAGGTAGGTTCGTAGGTAGGTATGTAGATATGTTGATAGATAGGTAGATAGGTATGTTGGTAGGTAGGTAGAAAGCTAGTATGTTTAGGGGGTAAAGATTGTCCGGTCAACCGTTCGGAACAATGAAGAAAGACTTGCTGCGTGCAGTGATGATGATGTCTTTCCTATTAGACCCAGACATGTATTATGAGGACTGCCGTGGGGGCATAACCATGACGGAAAGGGGGGGGGGTTCATTATCAATGGCGTCCATGGCCTTTTTTATGAGCTGGTGTACTGGTTAAGTCTTCAACAAGGTGGGCTACGTGCGTATGCAAATAAAGACAGGCGACGACGGGTTTCCATGAAGACAAAAAAGCAATTACACATTAACTTAGTTATGTAGTAATGAATGAGTGAGTCAAGGAGACATAATCAAGTGCATTGAAAAAAATAAATGTATTACAGAATACACAATTTTGCAAACGGGAGATCTAATGAACTAAATAAACGTAACAAGACGCTGTGGCAACTCGTTTAAGAAATAGTAATTACAAAATTACAAGGTAACAACAACAGAGAAATTTAGTAATCATAACTGTTAAGTTTCTTACCCAATCATGCTGTAAAGCTGGTTGACACAAAGAAGTAATCCCTGGTGGTACCACATGATCTGGAATTGTTCCACCAATAATGTGAGAACATAGTTACATCCCGTCTTCTACCAGGACTGGCACAATTATGGATCACAATCTAGCCAATGTTGTTTTCGTGGGTACTCAAATATTTCCTCATGAATTATTGGACAGGAAAACTGTTGTTAAAGAGTTACAAATGAACCATTCATTTTGGGGATGGTGTGCTTATTTAATCCACATGGTCATTTTAGTTATATGAAAGTATGAAAGACACAGCACAATAATCAGCAATATAGCCAAAACTCTTGAGCATCGTTGAAAAGCACGCATCTATGAACAGGGCGACACTACTGGACTGTTATTATTGGAAATGCCTCTGAACTTTTTAACAAACATAATTCGCATCATCTTAGTAGATAATGTTTCAATTTATTTTCAGCAACATCTCCTAAATTTCAAAAACATACAAAATCCTTTTTGCTGATATTAGTGTCACGTGTGTTTATGTTTTACAAATAATGGATATCAAGATCTGAACTCTTGATCATCCCTGAGAAGAATTGATACGTTTTCAATTATTCCCCAACGCATTCAATTTTAGATAATACAGTGAAAATAGTGTTTCTAGCCCACCATAAAATGTCGAGCAGCCAAGCCAGTCTTTCTGTCCAGTGCGGTTTAAATATTCCAAACATGTGCACCGTAATCTCGCCAGTAGGTTTATAGTCGCACGCGAGAAATGCTTATTTTCGTGATACCCTGTGAGTTAACGGAAAGTAACGAAATCACCTAAAACTCACGGAAAATGGCGAAGTCAGCTAGAATTTGACTGAATGTAACAAAGTCAGCTAGTATTTAGCTGAATTTAATAGTCAATTAGAATTTAAATGAAGGTAACGGAGTCAAAACTTGTCGGAAAGTTGCGGCGTCAGCTCGAACGTGATAGAAAATAATAAAGTTGGTTAGAATGCAATGAAAGTAGACGAAATAACTATAATTTGATTAAATGTAGCAGTTAGCTAGAATTTGATGCAACAGCTAGAATTTGATGCAACAGCTAGAATTTGATGCAACAGCTAGAATTTGAATAAATGCAACAGTCATCTAGAATTTAATGTAGCAGAATTTGATGTCAACTAGAATTTGACAGAATGTGACATTCAACTAAAATTTGAAGGAATGTACCAGACAACTAAAATTTAACGGAAGGTATTAGTCCGATAGAATTGTATGTAGCAGCTAGAAATTGGCGGAAAGTAATAGTCCGCTAGAATTGTATGTAACAGCTACAATTTGACGGAAAGAAATAGTCCGCTAGAAATGAATGAAACAGCTCGAATTTGGCGGAAAGTAATAGTCCGCTAGAATTGTATGTGACAGCTAAATATTGCCGGAATGTATCAGTCAACTAAAATTTGACGGAATATAACAGTCAGCTAGAATTTAATGAAATGTAGCTGTCACTTAGAATGTGATGGAAGGTAACAGTCAGCTGGAATTTGATGAAACAGCTAGAATTTGACAGAATGTAACAGTTAGCTAGAATTTGACCGCACGTAACATCCATCTAGAACTTTATGATTTTAAGGAATTTAACAGTTAGCTAAAATGTGACGAAATGTAACAAACTGAGCTAGTAGTTGCAGTAACTGATTTCAGTGATGACTGACTATAGCACAGTACAGCACAGCACAGTACTACAGTACAGTACAATACAGTACAGTACAGTATAATATAGTATAGTCGCCCTTCTCAGACATGATAGACTGTTCTTGTGAGACGGGTGCGAGAGTGCACATCTGCATTTAGCACTCTGTTCTCTCCATATAATTTCAAGGATATATCACAGGCGCCGTAGATGGAAAGTGCCCTTGTTTGGCAAAAGTTGCCAAAGTTTCGCTACCATTTTAGGAGTCTGCTAACGACACATGCAATGCAAACCATGGCCTTAGTTTGAAATGTACGTTCCTAGTTTTTTAAGAAAACACACGTTGTGAGACGAGGAATTAAAGCAGTATCATCATTATCACGTAGCATGTCCTTTGTAGAACGTTCCATCACAGCCGTCTGAAGGTACCTTGTACACTCGTTAAATCTCCAGTCTCCGCCGAAGTCATGCCCTGGCATTCCTGGTTATCTTGATGCCGTCGTCGTCTCGGTCTACCCCTTCATCTTTTGATCGGCACCATACCTTCCATCACTGTCCGCTCAAGACCCTTGTGTTTCTTGATGTCACCTAAGATATGACCATGGTGGAATTGATAAACCAGATCTCCTCTATGATCAACTCTTGCAGAATGTCTATGTGCGGCCTTATCTCAATCAAGGGTGTTCTGGGAAGATTTCTGTAATCTTTTGACTCGAAAGGCCCGATTCTCTTTCTAGATGTTTTGGTAGCCGCCTTATGCTTCGCAGCCATATGCTGCCAAGGGAAAGACACATATTCTAAATACTTTTACTTTTATCATTTTTCTGATGTTCTGCCATAATTTCTTCAGGATGTTTAGCTTCTGCGTTGCCACAGCAACAGCGTTGTCGATGTGGCTGTCTATATCAAAATCTAGAGTTTCTAGGGATGTGAATCGGCTTGTACATTATAATGAACCATAACAAGACCAGGACAGTAAGGCCAGACAAGCTCCTGATAGCTTCATGCCGCTGTGTTGTCTATGATCTAATGTCGTAGCCATTTTTTTTGTAATTTCCGATGCAAGGACTGAGTCTGATGCAATGATTATGCTTGTAAGTGAGAGTTGTCGTGTGATGTGTATGTAAGTGAAAGTTGTCATGTGATGTGTATCTAAGTGAGAGTTGCTAAAATTGATCTATATCAAGGTGAGATTTGCCAATTGAAGTGTATCTAAGTAAGAGTTGCAAATTGATATGTAACAAGGTGAGAATTGCCAATTGAAGTGTATCTAAGTAAGAGTTACAATGTGATGTGTATCTAAGTGAGAGTTGCCAATTGAAGTGTATCTAAGTGAGAGTTACTATGTGATGTGTATCTAAATGAGAGTTGCCAATTGATGTGTATCTAAGTGAGAGTTGCCAATTGAAGTGCATCTAAGTGAGAGTTACTATGTGATGTGTATCTAAGTGAGAGTTGCCAATTGATGTGTATCTAAGTGAGAGTTGCCAATTGATGTGTATCTAAGTGAGAGTTGCCAATTGATGTGTATCTAAGTGAGAGTTGCCAATTGATGTGTATCTAGGTGAGAGTTGCCAATTGAAGTATATCTAAGTGAGAGTTGCCAATTGAAGTATATCTAAGTGAGAGTTACTATGTGATGTGTATCTAAGTGAGAATTACCATGTAATGTGTATCAAAGTAAGAGTTGTCGTGTGATGTGTATCTAAGTAAGAGTTGCCGTGTGATGTGTATCTAAGTAAGAGTTGCCGTGGGATGTGTATCTAAGTGAAAGTTACCATGTGATGTGTATCTAAGTAAGAGTTGTCGTGTGATGTGTATCTAAGTAAGTGTTGTCCTGTGATGTGTATCTAAGTAAGAGTTGTCGTGTGATGTGTATCTAAGTAAGAGTTGTCGTGTGATATGTATCTAACTGAAAGTTACCATGTGATGTGAATCTAAGTAAGAGTTGTCTTGTGATGTGTATTGTAACAGTTCCCGCCGGAGCATATGGAGTTTAGGACAGGGGTGATGTGGTTGCTGATAACAAAAGTACCTGAATGCGTGTCAAGGTCACTCGCCGTCTCAACAAAAGAGAACAGAGTTTGGGCAAAGAAGGTGGACAGGTAGGAACTGACCACTGGCCTTCCGATTTGGGTAGGGAGAGAATGATTGACAGACGGATTGGCAGCGGGGCTTGCTGTGAGAGAATGAGTGACAGCTGTGCAAAGTGTTTTGTTCCAATAAGACTGAATATAGCCATACTATGAGATACATTGGTCAAGCTCTGACTTTGCTTGAGTGTATATAACTCGAGACAAAGTTTAGCTCAGGAGGCTGGATGAAGAGAAGGGATAGAGATGTGAGAGCAAGAGAGAGAGAGAGAGAGAGAGAGAGAGAGAGAGACTGAATTTATATAGTATGTTTAACTCACCGACTTAGATAGAAGAGCGATTGATAGACTGTTGCACGAATGTTAGTGATAGAACAGGTTCGCTCAAGTAGGTGTGTGAGTTTTGTATTAAGTGATAATCTGAACGGTGTGTTGTAAGCAGGACACAATGTGAACGAGATATGTCCAGATCGCCCGTCAGGGGGGATTTGAGTGAGGAAGAGTATTTGATAATGTGTGTTGAGGACGCAGTTAAGGCGAGGTGTGTGTGATGTAATTGCAAGGCAATAGAACTGGGTTTAGATAGTTGGGAATTCCATCAAGAGCTAATGCTTAAAATTTCCGCTTTAGTTAATATGTATATTAACATATATATAATAATAGAATACTTAGTTAAGATGATATGTATTGTATTGTGTTTGTAATTTCACTACTCATTTTTCTGGTATGAGTATTATATAATAAATATGCCACCTGCTGTGTGATATGTCATTTACTGAGTATGGTCATGAATGATGTGGATGAGTGTGATAGTGTTCTAAGTTAGAATAACGCCCAGGGCAAACAGTGGGATCTGTTATACATTATTATTTTGGTGCCTGTGACCACTGATTGTCGTGGTAGTTTTATAAATATAGTGCGTGTGTAGCTACATATCTTTATTTGCCTGTTTAACACAAGTGTCGCAGCTATATATAACCGTGTGTGTGTGTAGTTAGGAATAGAGGAATAGCTAGTGGTTAGAGTGTTAGTATCATAGACAGCTTTTCCAATCATCTGACTGGTAAGTGTGACAATTTTATTCCACCCATTGTTGTATTACTGACAAGACTTTGTGCGTACTTGACAGTCTTGTACATTTTTTTGGGTGGGCCAGACTTGTTTATTCAATATGTCGAGACCCCAGGTTAGACAATGTTATCATTGTCTAGCTTTTAGACATTTATCTATCGGATGCCCTAATATTCTTTGGAATATTAACAGTTCCTGGAAAAGAGCAGGAATCTCAAGCAAGCCTTTCATGGCACTAGCTACAGTCCAAATTACGAGCGATAAGTTGGACGACTAAAGTCATCTACAAAACCAGCTAAGAGAACAAACAAACAGAACTAACAAACAGAACTAACGAACAGAACTAACAAACAGAATTAACAAACAGAACTAACAAACAGAACTAACAAACAGAATTAACAAACAGAACTAACAAACAGAACTAACAAACTGAACTAACAAACAGAACTAACAAACAGAACTAACAAACAGAACTAACAAACAGAACTAACAAACAGAACTAACAAACAGAACTAACAAACAGAACTAACAAACAGAACTAACAAACTGAACTAACAAACAGAACTAACAAACAGAACAAACAAACAGAACTAACAAACAGAACTAACGAACAGAACTAACAAACAGAATTAACAAACAGAACTAACAAACAGAACTAACAAACAGAATTAACAAACAGAACTAACAAACAGAACTAACAAACTGAACTAACAAACAGAACTAACAAACAGAACTAACAAACAGAACTAACAAACAGAACTAACAAACAGAACTAACAAACAGAACTAACAAACAGAACTAACAAACAGAACTAACAAACTGAACTAACAAACAGAACTAACAAACAGAACTAACAAACAGAACTAACAAACAGAACTAACAAACAGAACTAACAAACTGAACTAACAAACAGAACTAACAAACTGAACTAACAAACAGAACTAACAAACAGAACTAACAAACAGAACTAACAAACAGAACTAACAAACAGAACTAACAAACAGAACTAACAAACAGAACTAACAAACAGAACTAACAAACAGAACTAACAAACAGAACTAACAAACAGAACAAACATACAGAACTAACAAACAGAACTAACAAACAGAACTAACAAACAGAACTAACAAACAGAGCTAACAAACAGAGTTGTTCTGCTGGAAGGACAGGAAAAGGACCTCCGGTGGAAGCTGCGACAACTGTTGCAACAGTTTGAAAACAGAGCGTCCAAACCAGCTAGGAAGGAGAGAAGAAATAAATAAATGACAGAAGTAAACACGGCCCAGTATTTTGGAAAGAGACAGAGGGGTAGGAAGTTAGACCAACTTCCACATTCCGTTCCGTGGAAGGACGGAGGTGGAAATCTCAGGGTGGACATGTGTAGACGGCTGAAAAGTGGTGGCGAAAAGGGGAGGAGTTTGCAGGAAGAGGCTGTTACATCAGTTAATACGGTCGGGCGTGATGAAAGGGTCCAAGTTTACCAGGAACTTGTAGTCAAGCCGGGTAGAACATTAGTTAAAGTCAACGATAAAATCGAGCAAAGAAACAGTCGGGGATTCGTAAGATAAAGAGGAAAAGAGAGGAGGAAGAATGGTGGCAGGACCAACTATGGTTTTGTGCCCACCCAAGCCAGGTCCTAGCCATGCGCCAGAAACGGTCGAACAAAAAGACCAGGGATCAAATAGACCAGCCATCTGCGATAGTTGTTCCCCCGGGCAAATAGTCCTGGGAAACGCAGACACGTCAGCCAAGAAAGCAGGAACAGGGTTTCTAAAGAAAACGAAGAAAATGGGAAGACAGGTTAACCCTAGCCAGGACAGCGAACCAGTCATCGAAGCAAAGATAAAAAAAATCCCAGTTCGAGATACGCCAACAATCGAACCAAAAGACCTGGGATCAAATAGACCAGCCATCTGCGATAGCTGTTCCCCCAAGCAAATAGTCCTGGGAAACGCAGACGCATCAGCCAAGGAACGTATAATAGTGACATTGCTGATGCTAGTCAAAAATATGGAGAAATTACCTCAATTCAGAAATGGAATTAGGTAGAGTCGTGTAACACTTACACACATAGTAGTGACAGATGTAGGGCTATCATGTGAAACTCGAGTTAATGTATGCAATTGCATAAATTTGTTTTATCTACCGTTATCCTTGGGAAACGGAGATTTGAATAATTAGTGGCTAAGGTAAAAATTGAGGAATGACCAGATGTTAACAATATGATTTGAAGTCGTTGTCTGAAGTACACGCCAGACAATGAGCGCGACGGTGAGTCTGAAGCTAGACTGACCGAGACCAAAGGGACATTTCCGACCAGAGAAACGGACAGAAGACGGACAATAGGGGCAGGGTAACTGGATACGCCAGGTAATGATTACGTCGATCTAGGGTAACGTGGACGTGATGTTACGGTCAAGTCTGACCAGGTGGCTTTTGATGTGGGGAGTTTGGGGAAACAGCGGTAATTAGTTAGCTCACAACACTCGGTTTTGGTTCACCGTGACAAAGACCGCCAGCAATTAACGGGGCTATCCAACTTTAACAAAGACTGGACCTGGGCGAGTAGGATTACGTCATTACGTAATTCAACACCTGGACGGTTTTTGACTCAGACATAGTTAGCAGAAGTCTGCTGAAAGGGGCATTAACAGGTACTGATAAGTCCGGCACTAGCAGGAGTGAAAGGTGGATGGCCCTTGGTCATGTTTATGTATTCCAATATTCTGACAATTATAATTTGTTGTTTGATTTTGACAATGGGAAGACTTGTATTTTTTAAAAATTGTTTGTTTGGTCGACCTTGCATGTCATGCATTTTTGTACTGAAATATTGATATCATGAGTATGCGTGCAAATATTTTGACATTTGTATTTGGTTTTGGGTCTGACAGTGTATGCATTGCATGTTTATTGGCTTGTTTGTTTCGACATTGTATGCATTGGGTTTTTTTCTTTAGTTTATTGTTGTTTTGTTGTGTAAACATGGTTACAGATTGGATACAGCTATCTAGGTACTGTTCTACAGAGAAGTGTATCTCATCCAGACTGTAGGCCTCCGCAAACAGAGGTTACCACGAGTTCTAGAACAAGAACTAGCATGTGGGACATAATTGGAGATGCGTCATAACAGACATATTTACTTGTGTGTATATTTTATCACATGTATGTGGAGTTTTTGCAGAGAAGAATACGTTGATCTGAAGTTGTAATATTGACTATGACATATGTTGTCAAAAATCGTTTTTGTTGGAAACAAAGAATTTTTCTGTTCTCTTTGAGAGGGGATAGCTGTCAAGAGAGACAGTGATAAATAGCCCGAAGATAACCCACGTAAATTCGTGGCCTCACAGGAGTTAATATGAAGGGAATCGTCGGCCATGGGTCGTAAGGAGAGCAGTGTCATGAGACCGCCTGGGAAAATTGACCTGAACTGGTCGAGTGAAACAATGAATGGTAGTGTCCTTAGAGAATGCAAGGGATACAGGGCAAGGTATGTTGACCTCAATGAGTAGGGAGAATTCCTTAAGGTTTTTTGTTTTGTTTTGATGAGCTAAAGGTCCTGCAGGGACAGAATTGGGTGTGTTTGACTGTAAAACGATTAAAAAGTTGTGGGTTTTGTTGTAAAAACGACCAGCCACAGTGTTTTTCTTCTGCTAATATTGATTATGTATGTATTACAAAAAGTTTATATGTATCAAATGACATGTCTTTTATGCATATACGATGTGAGTGAAGTTGTAAACAGGAGTGGTGTTTACATTATGGATAGTTGAGACGAAAATGGTGTAACATTGTTTTTTTTTTAATGCAGGTACAATTGACGTGGAGTTGTAAACAGGAGTGGTGTTTACATTATGGATAGTGGAGACGAAAATTATGGTCATTTGGCAGATGAAAACAAATAACCATCCATGTTTCGCTCTGTAGTTTAGGGAGGTAATGTAACAGTTCCCGTCGGAGCAAGAGAGTTTAGGACAGGGGTGATGTGGTTGCTGCTAACAAATGTACCTGAATGCGTGTCAAGGTCACTCACCGTCTCAACAAAGGAGAACAGAGTTTGGGCAAAGAAGGTGGACAGGTAGGAGCTGACCACTGGCCTTCCGATTTGGGTAGGGAGAGAATGATTGACTGACGGATTGGCAGCGGGGCTTGCTGCGAGAGAATGAGTGACAGCTGTGCAAAGTGTTTCGTTCCAATAAGACTGAATATAGCCATCCCTTGAGATTCATTGGTCAAGCTCTGACTTTGCTTGAGTATATATAACTCGAGACAAAGTTTAGCTCAGGAGGCTGGATGAAGAGAAGGGACTCACCGACTTAGATAGAGGAGCGATTGATAGACTGTTGCACGAATGTTAGTGATAGAGCAGGTTCGCTCAAGTAGGTGGGTGAGTTTTGTATTAAGTGATAATCTGAACGTTGTGTTGTAAGCAGGACACAATGTGAAAGAGGTATTCCAGATCGCCCGCCAGAGGGGATTTGAGTGAGGAAGAGTATTTGATAAGGTGTGTTGAGGACGTAGTTAAGGCGAGGTGTGTGAGATGTAATTGCAAGGTAATAGAACTGGGTTTAGATAGTTGGGAATTCCATCAAGAGCTAATGCTTAAAATTTCCGCTTTAGTTAATATGTATATTAACATATATATAATAAAAGAATACTTAGTTAAGATGATATGTATTGTATTGTGTTTGTAATTTCACTACTCATTTTTCTGGTATGAGTATTATATAATAAATATGCCACCTGCTGTGTGATATGTCATTTACTGAGTATGGTCATGAATGATGTGGATGAGTGTGATAGTGTTCTAAGTTCGAATAACGGCCAGGGAAAACGGGGGCGTGTGTTACAGTTTATAAGTAAGAGTTGTCGTGTGATGTGTATCTAAGTGAAAGTTACCATATTATGTGTATCTAAGTGAGAGTTGTAATATGTGTGATGTATGCATCGAATATATCTTTTATGGATATCGTTTATGGGTATCCCCTTCATTTCTCTAATTTCCCTTAGGTCACTGATTTTCCTCTTATTGTCCTTGGCCATAGATATGACTCTTTTTGCCCCGAACAATATACATTTACGCATTGGAGATTATTCATCTACATACACATACCTATCCCTCGGCTTGACGGACTCAATGAGTGAATGTTAGCAATACAGCAAGGCCGACAACCGTTTTGTCATCTAATCCCAACCACTTATCTGTCCACTTGTGTTATTTGATGGTGAGTGAAAGTGCAATATTCTTGTATTTGCATGTGTGTGGCCGCTAACACGTTAAGTCTATATTTGTGTAGGTTTTTTTTAAAATATTGTCAATTTAATTCATTAATTTTTGGTTTTCATTTTTCTCTGAAGTCCTGCCGAATGATTTTGGTCAATAACCTTAAAATGATTTCCATCAATTTTACATTCGACATTCAGAACGGTACTGTTATATGGGAGATAGCCATTGCAGATGGTACGTAAAATTATATATTTCGTTACATCCCTTTACAGTTTTTGCGGCCGTCAAATAAAGAAAGTCTAAAGTGAAGAACTTTACCCTCTGCGAAGTGGCGCGTAGATGAATGGCCTCCAATCGAAAAACTACCCAAGCATGGACTGGACCCATGCATACACCGACGGTTCTGTAACAAACATTACACAGAACGAAGGGGCGGGAGCATTCCTGAACCTACCAAATGGCAGAAAAATAACACTGTCATTCGCTACTGGTAAGTACACAAGCAATTTCAGAGCGGAGGCGAAGGCACTGAGGGCGGCAGTGGAAGAAATGGTGACACATAAAGAAAATGAAAGCCATTCAGTCATGCTTACAAATGCTCTCGCCGTTGTCACAGCGCTAAAAAGCCAGAAAAACACTGAGCTTAATGACTTAAGAACAGCACTCTGTCAACTATGCCAGCAGTCCGCACCAAAAAGGGTAGTGGTAGAGTGGGTCCCATCACACTGCAACATCCAAGGCAACGAGGAGGCAGACAGACTGGCAAAAGAAGGCGCAAGACTACCACAAACAGATACTAGTAGGACGTTCGAAGAGTCAAAACGGCTTATCAAAGCCAGATACATGACCAAATGGGAAACCGAACATACTGGTTACACCAAAAACGATGCATATTACCAGTTGAACAAAAGAGAGCAGGTCGTTGTCTTCAGACTTCGCACTGGCCACAATAGACTGAGGTACAACCTATTCAACAAATTGAAGATAGGTGGAACCGACGAATGCCCGTGTGGTACCGGGAAAATGACCGCTGAACATCTGCTGCAGAACTGCCCGACATACGAGGATCAGAGAGAGCAGATGTGGCCTTCACCAGTGGAACCACAAGATAAGCTCTATGGCAGTGTCGACAGCCTCAGGATGACCGCCGCTTTTTTCGAAAAAATAATGGTTACTGTCTGACTGCGTACGAAGAAGAAGAAGAAGAAGAAGAAGAAGAAGAAGAAGAAGAAGAAGAAGAAGAAGAAGAAGAAGAAGAAGAAGAAGAAGAAGAATGGCCTCCAAATTTAGAAGTCAGATACGAGAGAAAAAAAAAAAAAGGATTTCTTCCATGGCGACCGCAAGGGGGCAGCAGCTTCCTATCGGCCATTCATCTGTATGTCACCAGTTTGTTCCAATTTCCCAAGCCTATAAATGACGAAAGCCAGTTTCACTGGGCATGTCAGGGATGTTTCTCGGTATGACTACTTCTCCGCGTACAGAAAGGACTGGCAAAACTACTGTACTGCAAAACTGCCATTGGGGAACACTTTGCACAAACAGATATACACTTTACAAACAGATACACACGCATTCATACACTGGCTGGCTTATACGTGCTAATATAGCAAAAAGGACTTCGGTCTATTGTGGAAAGCGCGTGCCTTCGCCTGTTGTCCAGAAAGGCTAAGGCTTGTTCAAACAAACAAAAACTGGAACACTTTTTTTGAAATGACTGACAATCATTTAACTCACATCTCTCTCTCTCTCTCCCAATCTCTCTCTCCCTCTCACACACAATCTCCCTCTCTCTCTCTTTCGCTCTCTTGTAGCAATAAAACAAAGTGAGAAAAAAATAATAAACATGTAAGGTCAGATATACCGCACTGAGACGAAAACACAAAGGAAATCTACGTGACGACCAAAAGCATTCGTTAGGGACAACGAACAACAACAACAATGAACTAGCGAATCATAGAAGAAGGGAAGAATACATTAATGGGGGATGTAGGCCAAAATATGGTTCCCTACAGAGAAATCTTGTAGCAAGGTGTCTTCGTCACTTGGAGCTCCGTCACCTGGAGCCCCGTCACCTGGGGCCCCGTCACCTGGAGCCCCGTCACCTGGAGCCCGTCACCTGGAGCCCCGTCACCTGGATCCCCGTCACCTGGAACACCGTCACCTAGAGCCCCGTCACCTAGAGCCCCGTCACATGGAGCCCGTCACCTAGAGCTCCGTCACCTGGAGCCTCGTCACCTAGAGCTCCGTCACCTAGAGCTCCGTCACCTAGAGCTCCGTCACCTAGAGCCCCGTCACCTGGAGCTCAGTCACCTAAAGCTCCGTCACCTGGAGCTCCGTCCCCTGGAGCCCGTCACTTGTAGCCCCGTCACCTAGAGCCCCGTAGCTAGAATCTAGGCTGCCTGTTACTTCACGTTTATCTTCTAGTCGAGATATATTGTCCTAGTGTAGACAAACATTGTCTTTACCATCGTAGTCGCTATAATCAAATCGGTGTTCAACCCATCGCAGCAACATCTTCAACACTTGACTTTGGATTTGCTAAACATACTACGATAGTGTCGATAGTGAAGAGATAACACCCATGGATAAACAGGGCACACTGAATAATAATAGCAAGCGATGATGACAAGAGCAGTCTGACATGTGTTGCACCTCAGTGGTTAGTCTGGATGTGGCCATATATCCCAATTCTAGCACAGAATCATCTTTCACGTATACAACACATAAGGTCAAAGGTGGACATTTTTATTTTTTTATTTTTTTTAGTTCGCCTTATTTTTCTATTCCACCAAGGCGGTGTGCTTTGCACTGTTGTTTTTATTTTGTGCCTGTCGGTCCAGTGCATTACACTTCAGTATGCATTTAATGTAAGGGTCTGATTACGCCTGCATTTTCTAAGAGTTTGTTTCCCCGGGGTAACGGCCGGTGCTGTGATAGGGCTCGAACTCAGCACTTTTGTTTGTGAGCCGTGTCACTTAACCACTAACTCACCCCGTCCCCAAGGTGTACATATGAGTGTCCGTTGTTTTATCTTTCCGCGCAGCATGTTTTCTCCAAGCCTTGAGATCCGTCTTTCCTCGGCAATGGGTGCGCCCCTGTAGGTGGTTCCTTGCCATGCCTGACGGTCCCGTGCCTCTACTGCCATGAGTTTTCATCGATGTTGAAGCGTGTCAGAGACAAAATCAGACGCAGGTTCCCTTTCAGCTCAGTTTTTGTCACGTCATGCATTGATCAAAGTTACCATCTAAATAGTTTGTTTCCGTGCAGATTCCATACCTTCATTATTGACTTAAGTTAGAGGTGGCGTTGTTTGAGAGGGAGAAGATTATTTGCATGTTTCATACCAAATGTGTCTTTTTAGGGAGGCGTTGGCCCACTCTTCCAACGATGCCAGAGGTAACCGAATGCCGTCCGTGACGATTATCTTCATCAGAGATTTACAAGGCTAACTCATTTTCAAAACATAATGATCAGACAATGTTAGTCAGGTTCAGACGAAATACACTAAGTAAGATCCTCCCTTCCACGAAGCTCTCCTTAGAAACAGATTGTTGTAAGGCAGTCTAACTAACTAAGACGAGATCGACGTGATCTCCGTAGTAGTAAGCGACACGCACATAAAGTCCAGCATAGTGTAATCGTCTAGAGGACCCTGGTTCACCTTCATCAGCCCACTCAGGATGTGAGGAAAGCTACCCTACGAAATGTTCAGGTAATACAAACGAGTAATCATACTCATTGTGGGCCAACAACATCTTCCAGAATAGATGACTGCACTTTCTGTGGAGAACAATGTGAGTGCTACAACTTCCCTTCCGGCGCGCCATGCTCTGACCTCATTTATATAACTGAGGAACAATTTCAATGCTACAACTTCCATAACGGCATGCCATACACTAATGTCTTCCAAATCTACCTAAGGCACTAGTGATTTGTTCTGCGTGGATTTTGTTTATGTCAACTTCAATTTTCAGGGCAATGTGGGTGATCTAATCCTCAGTGGATCGCTGTTGTCCTAATCTATATCGCTTTGGAATTAAAAGATGGTTTTCTTCCAAGTTTGGCACGATTACGATATTTATCACATACTGTTCATCGGATCAGAAGGATGAGGTCTACTCCAAGCTCGACGCCACACCTCCATCCCTCTACCCACTCCTCCCAGTCTACCCCTTCCCTTTTCCCAACGAATACAGTGAGTGGGTTGTGGAGCTTTAAACGCCTCACTAGGCGCTAACCAAAGCGGCTTCGAAACAGTCATATGTCCTTCTGAATATATAACCTCAAATGGAAACACTGCCAGATTGATTTCTTGCCTTACCTCATTTGGCCTTAGAGTCACAAGCACATTGTTCAAACGAAAACAATATCCTCCGGTATATGTTCATGTCCAACGACCATCGGACCAAAAAGGATCTTGACCACATCCTAACAAGAAACCAAGGTCTAATTAAATCCTACAGGGTGTTTGTAGCGCAGAGGTTCTTTATATGACCGATCACCTCCTGCTTGTGTCCAGGGGTGTTGTTACGGTCTGATACAACACCGAAGCAAACAACTGGCAACAACATTAAATCACGATGCGTTGACTGCGTTTTGGTCACACAATATTTGATTGCAATTCACAACCGGTTTGCAACTTTGTACTTCTTGTTGGATCAAGTAGAATCAGCCTGGAACACGTCGGTCGTACACGAAGTTGCCAAGAAGGTCATATGTCTCACGAAACCTACATGATATATCCTGGAAGAGAAGAGTGGCAGACAGGAGCAGAAGCGATGTCGCGGAACGCAGGCGTCTCCAGAACATGCCCAGTGCTGGCGCAACAAAACTGATCGGGAGCATTATTACAAGACAGTAGCCAAGGAATGAGACGCAACAATTTTCAACCAGCGTATCGTGTCGTGCAATGAAAACCCTAACATCCGATTTCTTATCACAATCTAACTGCATCCTCCAGCTGACAAACAAACCCGACGGCAGAGGTCATGTTACTCAACTTAAGAGATAACCAGCAAGTGAACTGAGTACTATAAGGATACCCTCAACTGAAGAGATAACCAGCAAGTGAACTGAGTTCTATAAGGATGCCCTCAACTGAAAAGATAACCAGCAAGTGAACTGAGTACTATAAGGATGCCCTCAACTGAAGAGATAACCAGCAAGTGAACTGAGTACTATAAGGATGCCATCAACTGAAAAGATAACCAGCAAGTGAACTGAGTACTATAATGATGCCCTCAACTGAAGAGATAACCAGCAAGTGAACTGAGTAATATAAGGATGCCCTCAACTGAAGAGATAACCAGCAAGTGAACTGAGTACTATAAGGATGCCATCAACTGAAGAGATAACCAGCAAGTGAACTGAGTACTATAATGATGCCCTCAACTGAAGAGATAACCAGCAAGTGAACTGAGTTCTATAAGGATGCCATCAACTGAAGAGATAACCAGCAAGTGAACTGAGTTCTATAAGGATGCCCTCAACTGAAGAGATAACCAGCAAGTGAACTGAGTTCTATAAGGATGCCCTCAACTGAAGAGATAACCAGCAAGTGAACTGAGTACTTTAATGATGCCCTCAACTGAAGAGATAACCAGCAAGTGAACTGAGTACTATAAGGATGCCCTAAACTGAAGAGATAACCAGCACGTGAACTGAGTTCTATAATGATGCCCTCAACTGAAGAGATAACCAGCAAGTGAACTGAGTTCTATAAGGATGCCCTCAACTGAAGAGATAACCAGCAAGTGAACTGAGTTCTATAATGATGCCCTCAACTGAAGAGATAACCAGCAAGTGAACTGAGTTCTATAATGATGCCCTCAACTGAAGAGATAACCAGCAAGTGAACTGACTTCTATAATGATGCCCTCAACTGAAGAGATAACCAGCAAGTGAACTGAGTTCTATAATGATGCCCTCAACTGAAGAGATAACCAGCAAGTGAACTGAGTTCTATAAGGATGCCATCAACTGAAGAGATAACCAGCAAGTGAACTGAGTTCTATAAGGATGCCATCAACTGAAGAGATAACCAGCAAGTGAACTGAGTACTATAATGATGCCCTCAACTGAAGAGATAACCAGCAAGTGAACTGAGTTCTATAAGGATGCCATTAACTGAAGAGATAACCAGCAAGTGAACTGAGTTCTATAAGGATGCCCTCAACTGAAGAGATAACCAGCAAGTGAACTTAGTACTATAATGATGCCCTCAACTGAAGATATAACCAGCAAGTGAACTGAGTTCTATAAGGATGCCCTCAACTGAAGATATAACCAGCAAGTGAACTGAGTACTATAATGATGCCCTCAACTGAAGAGATAACCAGCAAGTGAACTGAGTACTATAAGGATGCCCTCAACTGAAGAGATAACCAGCAAGTGAACTGAGTTCTATAATGATGCCCTCAACTGAAGAGATAACCAGCAAATGAACTGAGTTCTATAATGATGCCCTCAACTGAAGAGATAACCAGCAAGTGAACTGGGTACTATAATGATGCCCTCAACTGAAGAGATAACCAGCAAGTGAACTGAGTTCTATAAGGATGCCCTCAACTGAAGAGATAACCAGCAAGTGAACTGAGTTCTATAAGGATGCCCTCAACTGAAGAGATAACCAGCAAGTGAACTGAGTTCTATAAGGATGCCCTCAACTGAAGAGATAACCAGCAAGTGAACTGAGTTCTATAAGGATGCCCTCAACTGAAGAGATAACCAGCAAGTGAACTGAGTTCTATAAGGATGCCCTCAACTGAAGAGATAACCAGCAAGTGAACTGAGTTCTATAATGATGCTCTCAACTGAAGAGATAACCAGCAAGTAAACTGAGTACTATAAGGATGCCATCAACTGAAGAGATAACCAGCAAGTGAACTGAGTTCTATAATGATGCCCTCAACTGAAGAGATAACCAGCAAGTGAACTGAGTACTATAAGGATGCCCTCAACTGAAGAGATAACCAGCAAGTGAACTGAGTACTATAAGGATGCCCTCAACTGAAGAGATAACCAGCAAGTGAACTGAGTACTATAAGGATGCCCTCAACTGAAAAGATAACCAGCAAGTGAACTGAGTACTATAATGATGCCCTCAACTGAAGAGATAACCAGCAAGTGAACTGAGTAATATAAGGATGCCCTCAACTGAAGAGATAACCAGCAAGTGAACTGAGTACTATAAGGATGCCATCAACTGAAGAGATAACCAGCAAGTGAACTGAGTACTATAAGGATGCCATCAACTGAAGAGATAACCAGCAAGTGAACTGAGTTCTATAAGGATGCCCTCAACTGAAGAGATAACCAGCAAGTGAACTGAGTTCTATAAGGATGCCCTCAACTGAAGAGATAACCAGCAAGTGAACTGAGTACTTTAATGATGCCCTCAACTGAAGAGATAACCAGCAAGTGAACTGAGTACTATAAGGATGCCCTCAACTGAAGAGATAACCAGCACGTGAACTGAGTTCTATAATGATGCCCTCAACTGAAGAGATAACCAGCAAGTGAACTGAGTACTATAAGGATGACCTCAACTGAAGAGATAACCAGCAAGTGAACTGAGTTCTATAAGGATGCCCTCAACTGAAGAGATAACCAGCATGTGAACTTAGTACTATAATGATGCCCTCAACTGAAGATATAACCAGCAAGTGAACTGAGTTCTATAAGGATGCCCTCAACTGAAGATATAACCAGCAAGTGAACTGAGTACTATAATGATGCCCTCAACTGAAGAGATAACCAGCAAGTGAACTGAGTACTATAAGGATGCCCTCAACTGAAGAGATAACCAGCAAGTGAACTGAGTTCTATAATGATGCCCTCAACTGAAGAGATAACCAGCAAATGAACTGAGTTCTATAATGATGCCCTCAACTGAAGAGATAACCAGCAAGTGAACTGGGTACTATAATGATGCCCTCAACTGAAGAGATAACCAGCAAGTGAACTGAGTTCTATAAGGATGCCCTCAACTGAAGAGATAACCAGCAAGTGAACTGAGTTCTATAAGGATGCCCTCAACTGAAGAGATAACCAGCAAGTGAACTGAGTTCTATAAGGATGCCCTCAACTGAAGAGATAACCAGCAAGTGAACTGAGTTCTATAAGGATGCCCTCAACTGAAGAGATAACCAGCAAGTGAACTGAGTTCTATAAGGATGCCCTCAACTGAAGAGATAACCAGCAAGTGAACTGAGTTCTATAATGATGCTCTCAACTGAAGAGATAACCAGCAAGTAAACTGAGTACTATAAGGATGCCATCAACTGAAGAGATAACCAGCAAGTGAACTGAGTTCTATAATGATGCCCTCAACTGAAGAGATAACCAGCAAGTGAACTGAGTACTATAAGGATGCCCTCAACTGAAGAGATAACCAGCAAGTGAACTGAGTACTATAAGGATGCCCTCAACTGAAGAGATAACCAGCAAGTGAACTGAGTACTATAAGGATGCCCTCAACTGAAAAGATAACCAGCAAGTGAACTGAGTACTATAATGATGCCCTCAACTGAAGAGATAACCAGCAAGTGAACTGAGTAATATAAGGATGCCCTCAACTGAAGAGATAACCAGCAAGTGAACTGAGTACTATAAGGATGCCATCAACTGAAGAGATAACCAGCAAGTGAACTGAGTACTATAAGGATGCCATCAACTGAAGAGATAACCAGCAAGTGAACTGAGTTCTATAAGGATGCCCTCAACTGAAGAGATAACCAGCAAGTGAACTGAGTTCTATAAGGATGCCCTCAACTGAAGAGATAACCAGCAAGTGAACTGAGTACTTTAATGATGCCCTCAACTGAAGAGATAACCAGCAAGTGAACTGAGTACTATAAGGATGCCCTCAACTGAAGAGATAACCAGCACGTGAACTGAGTTCTATAATGATGCCCTCAACTGAAGAGATAACCAGCAAGTGAACTGAGTACTATAAGGATGACCTCAACTGAAGAGATAACCAGCAAGTGAACTGAGTTCTATAATGATGCCCTCAACTGAAGAGATAACCAGCAAGTGAACTGAGTTCTATAATGATGCCCTCAACTGAAGAGATAACCAGCAAGTGAACTGACTTCTATAATGATGCCCTCAACTGAAGAGATAACCAGCAAGTGAACTGAGTTCTATAATGATGCCCTCAACTGAAGAGATAACCAGCAAGTGAACTGAGTTCTATAAGGATGCCATCAACTGAAGAGATAACCAGCAAGTGAACTGAGTTCTATAAGGATGCCATCAACTGAAGAGATAACCAGCAAGTGAACTGAGTACTATAATGATGCCCTCAACTGAAGAGATAACCAGCAAGTGAACTGAGTTCTATAAGGATGCCATCAACTAAAGAGATAACCAGCAAGTGAACTGAGTTCTATAAGGATGCCCTCAACTGAAGAGATAACCAGCAAGTGAACTTAGTACTATAATGATGCCCTCAACTGAAGATATAACCAGCAAGTGAACTGAGTTCTATAAGGATGCCCTCAACTGAAGATATAACCAGCAAGTGAACTGAGTACTATAATGATGCCCTCAACTGAAGAGATAACCAGCAAGTGAACTGAGTACTATAAGGATGTCCTCAACTGAAGAGATAACCAGCAAGTGAACTGAGTTCTATAATGATGCCCTCAACTGAAGAGATAACCAGCAAATGAACTGAGTTCTATAATGATGCCCTCAACTGAAGAGATAACCAGCAAGTGAACTGGGTACTATAATGATGCCCTCAACTGAAGAGATAACCAGCAAGTGAACTGAGTTCTATAAGGATGCCCTCAACTGAAGAGATAACCAGCAAGTGAACTGAGTTCTATAAGGATGCCCTCAACTGAAGAGATAACCAGCAAGTGAACTGAGTTCTACAAGGATGCCCTCAACTGAAGAGATAACCAGCAAGTGAACTGAGTTCTATAAGGATGCCCTCAACTGAAGAGATAACCAGCAAGTGAACTGAGTTCTATAAGGATGCCCTCAACTGAAGAGATAACCAGCAAGTGAACTGAGTTCTATAATGATGCTCTCAACTGAAGAGATAACCAGCAAGTAAACTGAGTACTATAAGGATGCCATCAACTGAAGAGATAACCAGCAAGTGAACTGAGTTCTATAATGATGCCCTCAACTGAAGAGATAACCAGCAAGTGAACTGAGTACTATAAGGATGCCATCAACTGAAGAGATAACCAGCAAGTGAACTGAGTACTATAAGGATGCCCTCAACTGAAGAGATAACCAGCAAGTGAACTGAGTACTATAAGGATGCCCTCAACTGAAGAGATAACCAGCAAGTGAACTGAGTACTATAAGGATGGCCTCAACTGAAGAGATAACCAGCAAGTGAACTGAGTACTATAAGGATGCCCTCAACTGAAGAGATAACCAGCAAGTGAACTGAGTACTATAAGGATGCCATCAACTGAAGAGATAACCAGCAAGTGAACTGAGTACTATAAGGATGCCATCAACTGAAGAGATAACCAGCAAGTGAACTGAGTACTATAAGGATGCCCTCAACTGAAGAGATAACCAGCAAGTGAACTGAGTACTATAAGGATGCCATCAACTGAAGAGATAACCAGCAAGTGAACTGAGTACTATAATGATGCCCTCAACTGAAGAGATAACCAGCAAGTGAACTGAGTACTATAATGATGCCCTCAACTGAAGAGATAACCAGCAAGTGAACTGAGTACTATAAGGATGCCCTCAACTGAAGAGATAACCAGCAAGTGAACTGAGTACTATAATGATGCCTTCAACTGAAGAGATAACCAGCAAATAACTGAGTACTATAATGATGCCATCAACTGAAGAGATAACCAGCAAGTGAACTGAGTACTATAATGATGCCCTCAACCGTCCAGCAGCTCTTCCATTCCACGAGTTCCAGAGAGCGACCACAATTAACAAACGTCGGCTAGCTACCTGGGTTCTGAAACACCTACCACTGCAGATTTACGCGCCACCTTACATAGTCAAAATGTTATAAAAAAGGTTTTCAAAATACCATAGACCGAAAAAAAGAAGAATGCAGACATTCGACATGAGTTGGGCATAAAAGAGAACTGGTTCATCAATTCCATCATGAACAGAAATTCAAACACTTTGGCTTACATCAACAAACGCACAGGTCTTGAGACAACGAAAATAGAAGGTTTGGTGCCAGGCAAGAGAGGCAGAGGCAGGCTAAGAAGGCCATGGCACCAAGATGTCAAGGGATGCTTGGACTTGAGTCTGGAGCAGGCTGGAGATTTGGCAAGAGATCGAGTTTCGTTCATACGGGCTGTCATGAGAGCGACGTTCTGCAAGGGACATACTACATGATAATAGCAATGGGCATATGCGTATCAGAACTAACGCGTATATTTACAAATCGGAATGCCCAACATACGTCTTGCCGGTCGAGTCACTTTTTGAATCCACATGTGTATAAAGGTCGGGCGGCTTGGCTGACAAAAATTAACCACGTGGTCTACGATATGTGTACACCCCTGGTTTAAAACCCCAGTAGGAGGCTCACCCTGGGGGCCACTCTTCCCCTTCTCTCTTCTCTTACCTCACTCTGTTTCATTTGACTCTATCCTACAGTCACACTCTTACACAACTTTCACACGCGCCCTCATGGTGAGGCCCTTCCATTGCACTTTGTGTGGGCTAGCTTCTGAGGGCGCACAAACCTAGCGTAGGTACATACAGACGCACACATTCATCCAAGCACTGGTTTATGCGTCCTGATATCGCCCAATGGACTAACGGTCTGGGGTGGAAAATGGCACGCCTCCGCCAGTAGAAACTAGTGAGGCAAACATCTAAGCAAAAAAAAACAACTACATACATGACAAGCAGTTACTACACGCATCGCATGCAAGAGGTCAAGGAGCGAGATTGTAGCATGAAGTGTCCGACAGTTCATTCTCTGTAACAGTGTCTAGAACGGATCTTTCTTGGCCAATTTCTTGCCGCAACATGTATACTTACTTTTGCTTTTACAAGTTGAATAACTCACATTGTAAATTGTTCTAACTAAACGTTCTATCACAAGTAAATTCAATCATGTTCAGATTTGTTAACACATTTGAGTGGAATCAATTCACGTCAGAGGGACTCAAACACAAACTTACAAATCTCAAACACAGTTCACACATACACTAATTCCGGATGCGTCTAAAACGAGAATCTCGTGATATTTGACTTGGCTTCGTTCGTTCTTAATATCCCGCTACCAAACCCTGAAAGGGCTTAAGTAGCAGGATGTTGTCCAGAGAACGGAATGCGTTGTGTCGTAGTTTACAGCTTGATTGCGATATTTGCACCTTTCGGTCCGACACATCGTACTTCAGCAGGCATTTTTTTAGTACGGGTTAGCCTTCCCTCTTCGAACTCTTCTGCTTTGTGATTCTGCTCGGTTGCAGTCTGTTATCCCAGATATCCGCGTGGAGGTGTAGAAGGGTCTTGGCAGCTCTGGTTCGCTGGCCTTAACGCTAACAGTCAGCTAGGGTTCGCTGAACGCTGCAGCTCATGCACTGTTTCAGGTGACAGGTAGAAGACCCCGCGAACCTCCAATCCTCTTGTCGGATTTCCTCTGACAGTCTAGCAGCATCCAGCATTGTTAAAATCTGGAAATGTCTTTTGTGCGATAGTAGGCCATGCTTAATGTTACTCTATTGGGTCTGTGTTTACTATTTATATCTAGTCGATGCAGCGCCTCCACATTTGTAACATGCTTGATGTCGTCACTTAGCACGTGGTCTATATATAGATGAATAGAAACTTTTGAGAAAAATATTATAGATTGTGTGATTGTATGATTGTGTGATTGTGTGTTATGCGATCATATTAGTCATATTATGTTATACATATTCGACATAACTACATATTATGGAACAGATAAAACTGTAAGTGAAGATCTACGGTCTGTATGTGATAACTTTAGCTATGTTATGTTATGATAGGCTTTGTTATGTTATACCGTGATATGTTGTCTTATGCATGTTATGTTATACCATGCCTTGTTATGTTATGCTATGTTATACCATGCTATGGTATGTTATGATATGCTTTGTTAGGTTATACCATGTTATGTTATGTTATGCTATGCTATGTTATACTATGATATGTTATGTTATTCTATGATATGTTATGCTATGCTTTGTTAGGTTATACCCTGCTATGTTATGCTACACTATGATTTGCTGTTATACTATGCTATCGTATGCTATCTTATGCTATGCTATGCTTTGTTATGTTATACATGCTATGTTATGTTATGCTATGCTATACTATATTGTGCTATGTTATGCTATGATATGTTATGCTTTGTTATATTTTGAAATGTCATGTCAGACCATGCCATGGTGTTGAATGGAATGGTACTGTATACAATGTCACGATATATTATGTTATAGTATACAGAATCGATAGTGAGTATCCAAAGTCTGGATGTGATTATTTTAATAACATTGTTATATTTCCGAGCCATAAAGAAAACAAACGGTTACATACAAATTGTCATATTAATTGTGCTGAATTGGAAAGTACGGATGGCTATTAATACATTCAAGGATATCACGTTCTCCTCATCGCACGTGACCAGCGAATAGACAAAGCAAATGCCTGTCACGATATACATACGCCATAACCTGTCAATCAGCTGTGGTCTGCCATCGGCGGAGACACGGTGGGTAGTATGCAGTGATATTCATGGCAGCAATGTTAACAAAATATTTACCATTTCATTGACTCATTGATTGATTCGTCATTTCGTTTTCAGCGAAGCATATGATCAGGTCACCACTACAGCTGATCACTTTACAGTAAGCCTGTATCCAAGCACGTGCAGTGGCGGCTTCAATAGCAATGGTTTTATATGATGAGGTTAATAATAGCTGTCCATCGTCGTCGATGAGGACCGCCAACATCATCCTTGTCACAGATTTACCTTTTGGGTGTGGGTGCGCATGTGGCTGAACAGGCCAATGCGGGCACGAAAACATCTGCTACATATCGGGCACACGAGGTTTGTAGAAGGTGATGGTGTTCCCGCTGTTCGTGATTTCCAGGTCTCGCGTCTGCTCTGGGCTTTCACAACACGGTCGTCTTCGCCGGTAGCTACATCCGATTTGACTGCGCTTCTCCAGTCAGATCTGTTTTGCGCAAGACATTCCCAGGCGTCGATGTCTATCTGATGAGGTTACTAGCCTCATAAACAACCCTCGTTAGTCGCCTTTGGCGATTTGATTGGAAGGCTACATTTACATTACGTTACATTAATGGAAATAATAAGTGGTTACAGTTGTAATATTCTTTTAAACAGGGTACACCTCTGTTCGTGTTGTTATTACATCCCACTGCATGCAAACTGAAACTCAAGCACTCATCATGTTTATTGGCGACGGACACCTGTCCCATAAGCGGAATACCTACCTCTATAGTTATGTTCAGAAATCACTTACAAGAAACCCCAGAAAGAAAATGGAGATTGAAACACCTGCTTCAGCTGTGTGCTAGATTAGTTTAGTTCTCTTTAGTAAGGGCAGTCACCGTGTAGTGCTCTCAGTCCCATCGTCGGGATGGTGTAGAAAGGATAGCCATGATATGAGTGGATAGCGGGCATAGATGATTAAGATCTTAAGGGGTGTGTGTGATTCTATCGTTCGGGGACGGCGTGAGCTAGTGGTTAAGTGACACGGCTCACAACCTAATGTGCTGGTTCGATCCCCATTACGAAACTACTATCAGTCCTGAACCAAAGCTGGAAAAGGGGTATTGTACCCCAGGCATGGAAAGATGCAATACTGGTACCAGTACCAAAAACAGGAAAGGATAAAACAGATCCAAATGGATACAGGCCCATCAGCCTACTGAGCTGTGTCGGCAAGCTGATGGAACGGATGATAAACACCAGACTGATATGGCATCTGGAAGAAAATGAAATACTAACTCCACAGCAAGCCGGCTTTAGACAGCACAGATCCACTGAGGACCAGGTCATCCTCATAGCCCAGGAGATAGAAGATGCCTACCAGGTACAGAAACACACAGTAGCTGTTTGGGTGGATCTGGAAAAGGCATTTGACAAAGTCTGGAAGGACGGACTTAGAGTCAAGCTAAGAAGAAGTGATGTCTGTGGGAAGATGTACAAGTGGATCAACCACTACCTCAAACAAAGAACGGCCAGAGTCCAAGTACACGGGCAGATGAGCAAAAAGGTGACACTCGAGCAGGGAGTACCCCAAGGGGGAGTATTGTCACCCACACTCTTCCTGGTATATATAAACGATATTACAGAGAATATACCAAGAAGAGTCCATAGCTCAATGTTTGCAGACGATCTGGCTATGTGGACCTCTGAAAAGAATCTCACCATAGCAAGAAATCGGATGCAGACGGCCCTAACATCGCTGGAAGAATGGGCGACCTCATGGCTGGTCAAAATAAACGAGGAGAAAACCACGTGTACAATATTCTCGCTTTCATTAAAACCCCAAAGTACCAAATTAAGCCTAAATGGCAAAATCCTGCAGCCAAACGACAACCCAACCTATCTGGGAGTCATATTTGATCGGCGCATGACATGGAAAAGTCAGATTGAGAGAAACCGAATGAAAGCCAGAGAAAGAATGGCAATCATGAGGAAACTTGCTGGCACTAGCTGGGGAGCAGACGAAGGCATACTAAAGAAACTGTACACTGGAAAAGTGAGACCAGTTCTCGAGTATGGCATTGCGGCATGGACAACAGCAGCGAAGGCGAACTTCGATAAAGTTAACAAACTTCAAAACCAAGCCATCAGAATTATAACAGGTGGCATGAAGTCAACGCCAATTGTAGAACTTGAAAAGATTACAAAACTGCAATCCATGACCGATAGAAGAGACTGCAGAGCCCAGCTGCAGTCAGAGAAACTCCGAAGACTGACGGACCATCCAATGTACCAGAGACTAAACAATTTGGGAAATGGGAAACTAAAGCGGAGAAACTTTGCAGAAATAGCCAAAGCAAAGATGCACGAAGATCCCACAAACGCACAAACAACACCAAAACCCATCACTACTGTACGAAAACCTACCTGGAGGCAGGATATATTTCCAGAAGTGGTAGAAAATATACCAGGTATTGCAAACAAAAACTGCCAGACTGAAAAAGAAAGGAGAGACACTACCCTAAGCTTCATAACGAAAAGCTACCCAAGCATGGACTGGACCCATGCATACACCGACGGTTCTGTAACAAACACTACACAGAACGGAGGGGCAGGAGCATTCCTGAACCTACCAAATGGCAGACAAATAACACTGTCATTCGCTACTGGTAAGTACACAAGCAATTTCAGAGCGGAGGCAGAGGCACTGAGGGCGGCAGTGGAAGAAATGGTGACACATAGTGAAAATGAGAGCCATATAGTTCTGCTGACAGATGCTCTCGAAGTAGTCACAGCGCTAAAAAGCCAGAAAAACACTGAGCTTAATGACCTAAGAGCAGCACTCTGCAAACTGTGCCAGCAGTCCGCACCAAAAAGGGTAGTGGTACAGTGGGTCCCGTCACACTGCAACATCCAAGGCAACGAGGAGGCAGACAGACTGGCAAAAGAAGGTGCAAGACTACCACAAACAGATACCAGTATGACGTACGAAGAGTCAAAACGGCTTATCAAAGCCAGATACATGACCAAATGGGAAACCGAACATACTGGTTACACCAAAAACGATGCCTATTACCAGTTGAACCGAAGCGAGCAGGTCGTTGTCTTCAGACTTCGCACTGGCCACAACAGACTGAGGTACCACCTATTCAACAAATTGAAGATAGGGTGTACCGACGAATGCCCGTGCGGTACTGGTAAAATAACCACTGAACATCTGCTGCAGAACTGCCCGACATACGAGGATCAGAGAGAGCAGATGTGGCCATTACCAGTGGAACTGCAAGACAAGCTCTATGGCAGTGGCGAGAGCCTCAGGATGACCGCCGCTTTTCTCGAAAAAATAATGGTTACTGTCTGACTGTGTACGCAGAAGAAGAAGAAGATCCCCATTACAGCACTGGTCGTTACCCCGGGGAAGCAACCCTTTCAAAAAATGCATGCTGGAGTTGTATGCACTGGGCCGACAAACGCAAACATAAAAACCACGGTGCAACGCATACCGCCTTGGGGAATTGATGAATAAGGCGAACGAGAAAAAAACAAAACAAATTCTATCGTTCTGATCATGCTGTCGTTCGTGCACAGGAAAAAAGAAATATGTTCTTCACTTTCGTTAGTCGCTCAATATCATATTATGCCCACTTGTACAGAAGTCCATCCATGTTCTTGGAATAGGCAGTCGCACGCACAACCATCTTTGGACATGCCTAGGGGCAGGTAAGACACGGAACAATGTTGCTTATCAACCATCAATATTCAGGACATTAGATAAACCATCAATATTCGGGACATTAGATAAACCATTAATATTCGGGACATTAGATAAACCATCAATATTGGGGACATTAGATAAGAACGATGGAGAACAGTGCTGAAATCAATGAAAAAGTAATTCGAATATTGTAGGAGGTTGATAACAAATTGGGGTCAGCAGGAACGCTACCTGGCAGAATTGATCAGGGGTATGTCCCTCAGCCATAACAATTAACAGTCTTTTCGACATGAATCAGAGGTGCTCACAGAGAATAATATAAATAACACACTTCTATTTTGATCGCACGTATGCACAGTAAAGTAAAGTAACCCATATCATTACTGCTGTAGGGGTCTGAGATGTTAGCGGTCTCACATTTCAAAGGATCGGCTATATGAGGGTGGTAGCCATCTCCTATCCCTCACCGCTTTTACTTCCCGGACTGAATCGGTACCCATTTAAGACTGGGTCGATCCGGGAGTCTTTGCGGTCTGAAAAAGCATTTCCGCCTCAACTGGGGAATGAACCCAGGACCACTCAGATGCGAAGCCAGCACGCTAACCACAGCTCTAGGCGGCTCCCTATGCACAGAGATCAACATAATTAACACCCTTCGATAATGATCCCATGTATTAACAGAGATCATCATAATTGACGGGGGCGGCGTGGGCTAGTGGTTATGTAACACGGCTCATAACCGGAAAGTGCTGGATTCGATACCCATCATAATAGGCGCAAAATAAAAACGGCAGTGCAACGCATACAGCCTTGGGGGAATATGGAAATAAAGCGAACGCAAAAAAGAAAAAAAAGTCATAACACTTGTTCATCGATATTGTTCAGAGGTGTGCCCAGAAGTCTGTATAGGAGCAAATCGTGTTGACACCATTCCATAATGATCAGAGGTGTGCACAGAAACCATCATAATTAACACATTAGTACATTGATCAGAAGTCTGTATAGAAGCAAATCGTGTTGACACCATTCCATTATGATCAGAGGTGTAATTAACACCCTTCGACATTTGCTAAGAAAGACTAATCAAACAAGGCGAATGACAGAAAAGAACATTGAACATTGCTACGGTCCACATGAGAGGGTTGGGGAACGATTTGCAGAGCTAAGGAGTAAAGATTGCTTGCATCTATAGTATTTACATAGAGTGCAGACAAAGTTTTCATTTCATTATCGATAGACAAAAATAGGGTTTGAATCAGCATTCTCCAATAAGAAAAAACCAGTATAGAAAACTCGCCCTAAAACAATGGCGTTTATGCTCATTGCTGAGATCAGCCGCCTATCACGTCGTTCATGATTACAATAATCTAACATAACAAAAATATTGGCGTAACACAAAAGGACGAGGGGGAATCCTAACTATATTAGTAACTATATTACGAAATGAAAACGTACAAAGGTTGTTTTATCATTGATTACAGTGTGCATGATAGCTGATGAAAACATCGCGTTTCGCATGCGCAGTAGGATATCACAAAACTACGGTGACCCATTTACACATCTCAAAGTTTGCTAATCACCAGATCAAACAAGGTAGGGACAACAATGACAGAAACAGAGATATCCACTTATGTTTCTTCTTCTTCTTCTTCTACTACTTCTTCTTCTTCTTTTTCTTCTACTTCTTCCTCTTCCTCTTCTTCATCTTCTTCTTATTATTATTATTATTCTTCCTCCTCCTCTTCTTCTTCTATTTCTTCTTCTTCTTTTTCTTCGTCCTCTAAATTGATGTCTTGTTACGCTGTGTAGTAGTTTACAGTAGTTTGCATCCGATATCTAAGCCTTTCAGCCTCACACATTCGGTTTTCGCACGCCATTTTGAGAAACCAAATTTGCCTTTCCTCTTCAACCCCTATTGTCTTAGCCAGGCTGCATGAATGCAGTCTGTTTCCTTAGTAGTCATCAATTAGTAAACACCCATTAGTAACCACCCCCTTTTTAACCATCCCCTTAGTAACTATTCTTTTAGTAACCATCCTCTTAGTAACCACCTATTAGTAGTTGTTCCTTAGTACCAAACCGCATAATAACCGTACCTTAGTAGTCATCTCTTTGTAACCATTCCCTTAGTAACAAACACTTTAGTAACCATCCGCTTTGTAACCATCCCCTTAGTAATCCCTTTGTAACCATCCCCTTATTAACCGCCCCTTAGTAGTCATTCCTTAGCAGCCCTCCATTAGTTGCTAAGAAGATATCAGAATAACTCAAAACAGACCTTGAATGATTCACTCAAAATTTTGAATTTTATTTATCTAAAATCACTTAATTCAAGACTTTTTGTTATCAGCTGTGTAATATATGGACAGTTGCTCTCATGGGAGAACGTTTTGTCTCTTTTGGGGAATTTGAGAGACAACATTCGTCATAGAGCAGCAATTTCACATCAACGAACATTGACAGATTATCCCGGTTAGTAAAATTTGCATATTTGTCAGATATCTTTACTCATTTAAATATGCTCAACTGAAATCCTCACCGAGAAGAAGTTACAGTTTTTCAAGTTGAATCCAAGATCGAAGCAATGATTAAAAAGTTGGAATTGTGACATCATAGTCTATTGAATCTTAAATTTAAAACATTTTCAAACCTCCCAAATATTCGAAGTTCCACCAAAGGATGAGTTGTCTGAGGTAGACATCATTTATTGCACGACATTTCAAGGAACTGTAAGATAGTTTCCGAGAACATTGCCCTGTTCATGATGCAAACAAAAAGTGGAATTTATAAACCATTTTAATGTAATTTGTATGAAGTAGAAGATAGGCTTACAGCAGCAGAGAAAGACAAACTAATAGAATTATTCACGGTCAGAGCTCTGAAATTTAAGTTCAAGAGACAGTCCCTTGCAAATTTCTGCGCTCACTTGCAAACAGATTTTCCCGAACTGACAAAAAGAGATTTGAAAGTACTAATGCCTTTCGTAACGACAAACCTGTGTGAAAAATCTTCCTCTGCTCTCGTTTATCTAAAAAAAATATATCAATTTAAATGTAGATCTTAGAATTCAGAATACAATATTCAGCTTTTAACCCCAATATAACAAGGCTTGTAAGTGAAATGTAGTGTCAGCATTCTCATCAAAGAAATTCAACAGTTCAATTGAATTTACAAACAACTTTGACACTCAATGGGACCGTCATATAAGCCTCGTGAGGTTTAAATAAACATGACAGAGGATGAATTGTTGAGTACCAACAAAACTGATTAAAATTATATATATTCGATAAATATAATTTAATTAAATGTGAACATTAATAGGCATCGCCTCGCCCTCACACTGTGAACATTATAACCTGTTATTAAAATGTTATTTGTGCATAATGACTGATGAAACTTTCTTAGTTTGTATAAATATGGCTATATAATGAAAATAAATTAATAGCGTGAGTTGCAGATGTGGAGGATTCATTAAAGTTGGACGATAAGATAACATTTTATTTTCCTTTGATTATGTTCTCTTGTTTACTAACAACTCATGTTCATTAACATTTTCAATTGCAGACATTGTTTACTATTGTAGACACACAGATAATTAATTCCTGAACATTTTCATATATGGAGTAATTTGGGGGTCCCGGCAGCAAAAGATATTTTAAGGAGGCCTTCGTAAACAAGAATGTTACAACCCGATGATTTAGACTAAAGTAACGGTAATAAGTAACGGCCGAACTAGTACAACGTAAATGTCCGGAGTAGTTGTAATTTATTCACTTTAATGTACAAAGTGAAGCAACGATTACCACTATAGCTTGGCACTATAGGAGTTGACACCTTTCGCTCCATCGGGACTCGGTTAAAGTGACGCACAATTTAGAAGATCATGTACGGTGGAGATGTGATGGATATCAATGCGAGGTCGTGGTTGCTAAATATGTAATACTTGCTTAATTGTCTTCGCAACGCAGCATGGTATTCCAGCTAGTTTCCTGAATATTTAGATGAACCTGTAGCAAGCTAGACCTGGATGATATAACGAGAATCAGAAAACAACATGTTGATGACTGCTGCCTTTACTTGAAGGTTTTATTCTATTCTGTTAAGATTTTTTTGTTGTTGTTGTTTGTTTTGAGTTCACCTTATTTATCTGTTCCCCAAGGCGTGTGTGCGTTACACTGTGGTTTTTATTTTGCGCCTGTCGGCCCAGTGCATCCGACTTCAGCATGTATTTTATGTAAGGGTCTGCTTCCTCCTGCATTTTCTAAGGGTTTGCTTCCCCGGGGTAACGGCCGGTGCTGTGATGGGGATCGAATCCAGCACCTTCTGGTTGTGAGCCGTGCCACTTAACCACTAGGCCACGCCGTCCCCTTCTGTTAAGATTTGATTTTCAAGTATTCCAGACAGCCTAATATATTTTCAGTCTCGTGATACAAAAGACTAAGAATAGAAACAATGATGGTTCTAATAGTAGGCTGTATGTACACACTCCTATTCTACTCTGTCGTGCGTTTCATCCTGCTACAGACACTATTGTTTTCAAACTCTGCAGTTTATTGATTGCCAGCTAATCGATTGCAGTGTTAACATCCAAGAGGCGGTTCTTGATCGATCCAAGAATACCTCTCTTATCCACTTCCAAAGTCCGCACAATTGTTGCCTTCAATGCAAGGTCATCAGCTCATTACTTTCCATAACTCCCGTCACGACCAGGTACAAGATTCGAAGACTTCACACGTAGCAAAATGTATGGTGAAGGTGTTAGTGGGTCTTCAGCGCGTACCTAGATCTGTAGTCGTTTGTGCAGGATAGGAGAGTCACGATGATTTGTTGTGGATCTGTTGGAGAGAACTCAGCAGATAATAAAAGCATGGTATATTATGGGAGAACACTGGTGTTTGAAAGACACCAACTGAAAACTTTACAATGCAGTCGCTGTTCTGGATAAGAGAAGCGATGAAAGACTTAAGCACATGGCGAATAGAGTTGGAGATATACAACGTAGGAAGACGCGAAGGAAGCTGAGACAGTTGGTTCACGACAATGGGGTTTGGCATTCATGGGCTGACGGCCGAGTTCTTCCCTTAGAGTTTATATTGACTGAAATCTGGGACTGTTTGTCTGTGTATGTGTGTGTGAGACGTGTAATGTGAAGGGAGGAGGGGGCATGTGTGGAGCGTGTGTGTGAGAGGAGGGAGCGTGTGTGGGGCATTTGAGGGTCATGTGTGGGGCGAATGTGGAACACGTAGGAAGCGTGTGTGTGGGCGTGAATTGGCAGTATGTCTGTGTGGGAGGGGTGTGTGTAAATGAGAACGTGAGTGGGGCCTGTGTGGGATCGAGGGAGAGGAGCTTATGTGGGCCGTGTGGGACAAGTAAGGGGAGTATGTGTACAAGAGGGGACGTCTGTGGGGCATGTGTAGGTTCGAGGGAGAGGAGCTTATATGGGCGGTGTGTGGGACAAGTAGGGGGAGTATGTGTACAAGAGGGGGCGTGTGTGGGCGGGGTGTATATGTGTAGGACGTGTGTCTGTGTGAGACGTGTATGTAGGGCGTGTGTATGGGTGGCGTACCTGGGGGTTTCTGTGTGCGGTGTCTGGCGTGCGGACGTTCGTGTGTGTGCGTACGCATGTGATTATTTTTGTATGAAATACCATGTTAACGTTTTTTTAAAATTTCTTTAAGGAGAGGGGAATAAGGATATCTTTTGAAATGTACAGAACTTTGTGGATGGTATTCATTGTTTGTGAGGGTTCTATCGTGCGGTCTTTACTTGATCACTAATATTAGGTTCGGCTGCGGAGATACTGACATCAAAATAAATGCTATATTAACATGGTCATCTATGATTAAGTTGGGATGTTCTGGTCTCACATTTACACACAGAACGCATGTCCCATGGCCGCTAGGTTTTGGAATTGTCAATGTAAACATAACCCGGCGCCATCTTTGTGACGTGGTTGGTCATCCCCGTACGAAAGTTCACAGTGACCGAAACTCAGCAAAAACAGTAACGCTAGACTACGAAGGTATCGTGTACCGTAAGGGTGGAGAAACTGTCTAAACAAGAGAAATAATCCCGTCTGAAAGCACACGGAGCGTGAATGCGTTTCAACTGGCCATCGCTCTGTACGCTTGAGCACACCGGTGATGACCAAGCACTGTTAGATTCATGACCTAGTTTCCCTCAAGCGGTTAGCGACGTTTAATGGACACCATAGAGTCAAAACTTGTCCATGCACATTTTCCATTTAAACACAAACATATGGCCTAAGCCACAGGTGTCAGTTTGATTTTCACACATATTTCACAAGTCTGATCGGTTTATCCATGTAGTATCCATATTTATCCATGTAGTATCGTTAAAATCCGTGAAATACTCTAAAAAAACACATAAGAAAAACACTGACATCGGAAGCGAGAAAAACACAAGTACTGTTCAGTCGCCATCTTTAAACATTCTGAGAATCCCTTCGGTGTGTAAATGTGAGACCAGAACATCCCAACCAGGGGTAAATGATCCCAAGGAGTCACAGCCACGTGCAGGGAAGTTGGAGGGAAGGGAAAATCCCCTAAGATATGCGGGATACAAAGATAGTGTCGTTATACAAGAATAAAGGTGACAAGGGGGACTGCAATAACTTCAGAGACATCTCACTCCTGAATACCGCAGGTCAAGCTTTTGCACGTGTAATCCTAAAGAGGTTGCAGAGACTCGCAGAACGTGTACTACCTTAGTCGCAATGCGGTTTCAGAGCCGGACGTTTTACAACCGACATGATCTTCACACTTCGACAGCTCCAGGAAAAATGCAGAGAGTAGAGGAGGCCTCTCTGCATTGCGTTTGTAGATCTCACAAAGGCATTTGACTCAGTAAGCAGACCAGGACTCTACCAAATTTTGGAGCGGATAGACTGCCCTCTAAAGTTACTCTGTCTTATCATCTCCTTCCATGAGGACATGAAGGCGAGCGTGCAGGTGGATGGCGTAACAACTGCCAGTTTTGACGTCAAAACTGGAGTCAAACAGGGTTGTGTCCTTGCCCCAACACTATTTGGTATTTTATTTGCCGTCCTTCTGGAAAAAACTTTCGAAAATGCTCAAGGGGACGTCTACATTCGCACCAGATCTGATGGTTCACTCTACAACCTAGCCTGACTAAGAGCAAAGACAAAAACCAGGGAAGACCTACTCAGAGACCTTCTTTTCGCAGACGATGCTGTCCTTGTAGCTCACGATGAGGCCACCTGTGAATCTTTAATTGACAGTTTAGCCGGGGCATGCGATTTGTTCTCGCTGTCAATAAACGTCTCAAAGACGGTGGTCCTGGGGCCAGGTACCGTCAATCCCGCAAACATCCCCCTCAATGGCAATCTGCTAGCACCAACCAAAAATGTCAGCTACCTCGGGTCAACAATTACAGCTACCTCGGGTCAACAATTACAAGCGACCTCTCTCTAGACGAGGAAATAAATATCAGAATTGGAAGACTACTTTTGGCGGCCTTTTCAAGAGGAAATGGAGAAATATTAAACTGATTTTATAGACAAAAATGCAGATATATCGGGCATGTATTCTCAGGCCCCTGCTGTATGCATCAGAGACACGGACAACATACTCTAGGCACGATAGACGCCTAAACACTTTTCCCCTCCGCTGCCTGTGGAAAATTATGAACATGAGGTGGCAGGACAAGAAAACAAACACAGAAGTACTGCAACGCGCAAATCTCCCTTCTGCTATAGGACTGTTACGTGCTACAAGACTGGCCTGGCTGGGTCACGTGAGTGGAATGGATAATAGGCGCATTCCAAAACAGGTTTTGTATGGTAGAGCTGCTAGAGGGGAGGAGACTCTCAGGCAGACCCCTGCTCAGGTATGAAGATGTTTGCAAGGTATCAATGACAGACTTGTCCCCGACCACAGTGCTTGGGGAAACTCAGCCGTAGTGCCAACCACATGGAAGACATCACTCCGAAATGGCCTAACGACATTTGAAGCTACTCGGAGAGAGAAACGAAGCTACTCGGAGAAAGACACGAAGCTACTCGGAGAGAGAGACTTGAAGCTACTAGGAAAGAGAAACTTGAAGCTACTCGGAGAAAGACACGAAGCTACTCGGAGAGAGAGACTTCAAGCTACTAGGAAAGAGAAACTTGAAGCTACTCGGAGAAAGACACGAAGCTACTCAGAGAGAGAAACTTGAAGCTACTCGGAGAAAGAAACGAAGCTACTCGGAGAGAGAAACTTGAATCTACTCGGAGAGAGAAACTTGAAGCTACTCGGAGAGGGAAACGTGAAGCTTCTCGGAGAGAGTAACTCGAAAATAATCGTTTACATCGAAAGAAGAAAAGACCCATCTAGTAAAAAAAAGACATACCTGCCTCATGACCGTATGCATAGATGAAAAAGACCATTTATTATTTATTATGGTTAAGTTACTGCACTGTATCAGACTATAAAATCTTTTTCAGGGGCAAAGAGCAACACAAATTAAGCTATGATTTAAAATATATATATTTTTAGGATCTTAATCATTTTGAGTGATTGTTTGGCTTTTTATGGGCTTTATTTTGGCCTTTCTTTGCAGCTTATGCCTGGCAGTCCTGACATTGAGACGTGAGAGTTCAGTGCCCTTGATCGACCCATTCACACTACCTGTACACAAATCCTAGCCTAGCCGGCAAAGGTTTCTCAGTGCGACCACTATCTGTACCACTTTTGTCATTCTAGCGGTCTGGAGTACACGTGTGTGACTAACCGTACGCTGAAGGTAAGCCATATGCATTATGTAAGGGAATTAATCTAATTAGGGTATGTTATATCATTTCACACCAGGTAGGTTCAAAGATGATCCACCACAAGTATCTTTCCCGACAAATAGCGAAGGTAGTTGATGGTTCCCGTAACTCGATTGTTATACACACTTGACCCATGCTTCGTTTTCTCCTGCGCCCTTCCCCGTTCTGCCGGGGTTTCGTTTTTATATTGTGTGTATTGTTGGTTCATTGATTGCAGTGTAATCCAAGATACGGTCGATGATTAACTTCAAGATGGTACTCATACATACATCTGATGGCCCAATTGATAGTGTCACCGTGTCAACAATGCTTCAGCATGACAAGGACAGTAGATTTTCACCAGATTCCGATGTTGGAGGCTTCTATGTCTGCTATCCTCATTCTAAAGCCATCAGTAGTGTGCCGCACAAAGTATGGAACCGGAACAATGTTGGCTCTTGGTAAAGTGGTTTTATATATTTGCCTCACACCTGATTACTGTCACAAGCTCCATTATCAGATATCTAGCTCACAGCTGATCAGTGTCACAAACTCCATTCTCAGATATCTAGCTCACAGCTGATCAGTGTCACAAGCTCCATTATCAGATATCTAGCTCACAGTTGGTCAGTGTCACAAGCTCCATTCTCAGATAGCCAGTTCACAGTTGGTCAGTGTCACAAGCTCCATTCTTAGATAGCCAGTTCACAGTTGGTCAGTGTCACAAGCTCCATTTTTAGATAGCCAGTTCACAGTTGGTCAGTGTCACAAACTCCATTCTTAGATAGCCAGTTCACAGTTGATCAGTGTCACAAGCTCCATTCTTAGATAGCCAGTTCACAGTTGGTCAGTGTCACAAGCTCCATTCTTAGAAAGCCAGTTCACAGCTGATAATAATGTCTCAAGCTTCATTCTCAATTAACCAGCTCACAGCTGAAGTTACTGTTTCAAGTTCCATTCTAACATAGCCATCACAGCTGAGGTCACTGTCTCAAGCTCCATTCTCAGATAGCCAACTCACAGCTGAAGTCACTGTCTCAAGCTCTATTCTTAGATAACCACCTCAACAGCTGGTTACTGTCTTAAACTCCATTCTTAGATAGTTAGCTCACAGCTGAAGTTACTGCATCAAGCTCCATTCTTAGATAACCACCTCCAGCTGAAATTACTGTTTCAATCTCCAATCTCAAATAGCCAGTTCACAGCTGTAGTCACTCTTGCAAGCTGTATTTTCAGATAGCCAGCTCGCAGCTGAAGTTACTGTATCAAGCTCCATTCACAGATAGCCAGCTAACCAAACAATAGGCCGATATTCAATTTGATTTCGTGTGAAAGTCTATCTTGTTTGTGGGTATGAAGTTATCTCTATGAGTCTGTTAGAATGATCCTTTTTTCTTGTAGGTGTGAATTGGCTGATGAGAAAGAGTTGTGAATTTTAGATATTTTAGTCACATCATAAAGACAAAAGACCTTGCTAAAAACAATACCGAAAGGAAAGGTGGAGAGAAGATGTGCCAGAGGTTAGTTAGTTAGTTGGCCATAACAAGCGAAGATGGTGACAGCGTCAGACATGTTTATGCAAATGGACTGTATATGACTGTACAATCCGATCTGAGCGTGACAAACTCTACCGCAGGTAATGCACACGTGAACAGCATTTGTAGTTGGACAGTCTTGCATTCTGCCCATTTGTGCATCTCGCTTTTCCTGAGCCTCTGTAAATGGTCCTCTGCTCAGTGGTGCAATCACCATGTGTGATGGCAGTGCACCAGGCTGAGCGGTTCGCAGCAAGCAGCTCCCAGGCAGCAACATCAATGGAGAAACAATTCAAAAAAACGTTCAGTGTCTTTATATCGTTTTTTTTGGTATCCCAAATTCAGCAAAAGAGGTATGTTAGCTCAGCAGAAGAGCTCAGAAAGAATAGCATCTGACCCGGGGAGGGCTTTGCCGCTGGACGTTAAGCTGATTGCTTTCTCGACCTCATCTGTACTGGGTGGGGTACCAAACCTGCTACTGGCTGCAACTTGAGGCATGTGTGAAATGGCTAATTCACTGATAGTGGGATGGACAGTTTAGGAAAGCACTGACGTGCTCTGACCATCGCTCCAGAATGTCCACTTTGTCGGTCTTCAGTGCCGAGCCGTCAACATTAAGGACAGAAGGTGAATAATAGGACCTAGGAACATAGATCGTCTTCAGGGCATTGTTAAACCGCGTTGAGTCATTTGTATCTGCTTTTCGCTGAATTTCACATGCTTTTTGCTGAATTTCACATGCTTTTCGCTGAATTTCACCTGCTTTGCTGTTGAGCCAGACATTCTGCGTAGATATGAGCTGGTTCTGGACAATACTGCGAATATTAGTGAACGCGAACTTTTAAGGAGATGATGAGACAGGACGTTGGAGATGTATTCAATTCGATTTTCTATGTGGAGATGACGCTTGAACTGAACATGAACATTACTTGTCTACATTCAATTAACTATTCTAGCTGCTGTTTGTTCGCCTTATTTCTCTATTCCCCAAGGTTGTGTGCGTACATAGTTACTGTTGTTTTGTAGAAGCTACTCCAACTTGGTAAGGGGGGGGCGGGGGGGGGGAAGAGAGATGGCTGCCCTGTTTGCTGATTTTTCTTTAGCAACAGGTTGAAATGGATCTTGTATCATTGCGCATACTGAAGAGGATGAGCGTGCATCTACCTGGCTGTATTGTAATGATACGTTTCTCAGCAGATTAACCAATATGCGGACAAGTTTACCCCATTTCGTTGACCATGCTGCTGTAACACAAGATCTTTCGTTTGAGACCTGGTCAGTATATCTCACCCGATGCTGATGCAAGGGGCAGTCTCTGTCAGTATATCTCACCCGATGCTGATGCGAGGGCCAGTCTATTTCAGTATGTTTCACCTAACGTGAGAGGCAGTCTTGGTCAGTATATCTCACCCGATGCTGATGCGAGGGGCAGTCTTGGTCAGTATATCTCACCCGATGCTGATGCGAGGGGCAGTCTTGGTCAGTATATCTCACCCGATGCTGATGCGAGGGGCAGTCTCTGTCAGTATGTTTCACCTAACGTGAGAAGCAGTCTTGGTCAGTATATCTCACCCGATGCTGATGCGAGGGGCAGTCTTGGTCAGTATATCTCACCCGATGCTGATGCGAGGGACAGTCTCTGTCAGTATGTTTCACCTAACGCGAGAGGCAGTCTTGGTCAGTATGTTTCACCTTACGTGAGAGGCAGTTTTGACCAGTATTTTTCACTTGACCCTCTCTCTAACACTCATCACCTGATCATGACGATAGCAACACATGCCCTGGCCTTAGCGACACATCCCCTGAACTGTTCTAGTAGTGAAACAGACTGACCCAGTGATAAGGGTGCTTGTCTCTTGTTACAAATGGCTTGGGGTCTTATTCTTCATCTGATCACTATGATAACAAGTTGTTGCCTTTTTAATGGTTGTCTTGGTAGGGCATTGTTTTCAGTGCTTCTTTTAAACCAATATGTATACTCGACACTCTTCAAGTTTTCGAACTTAGTCAATGACTGGATATGCAATACTACGAGTATGTTTTGTAGAGTCTTCTACTCTTAAATATTTATCAAAGCTTGATTCAATGCCATTTCTTTACACGCTCCAGTCTTCCAAACAGGAAATACATACTTGACTCACAATTAGGAACGGCAGGCGGCGAAGTCACGCCGTCTCAGGGTAAGCAGAGACCTGGTACAATGAAACCCTAATCACGCCATTGCCGACGGCCGTCCCTATCAACTCGATCATTAAGGGTGTAGATCGTTTGACATCTGTTATTACTTTGGAACGCATGCTGAAATGTTATTAAGTTGAGTTCAGCAAAAACTACATGACTTCGGCTCGAATAGAACACTATGCACTCTATAATGTTTTCAAGGTAGCGAAGGGAGGGGTACTAATGATCCGTGTAGCTCACTGATTCTACACAGTTTTATGTCGCGCTGTAGTCGCAAAGATTATATATTTTTAATATCTCCAATAGAACCTAATCTTGGCTTTACTAGGAATGGAACCTGTGTCCTCTTCGTCATGACACCTGTCTCCAAACCGGCTGGCGACAAGTCCTGTGTGCTCCACCTTGGCATCTCGGTCGACTTCTGTGTCCTAGCTAAGGTTGTCGGCTGCAAAAATGACAAAGGTGGACAATCTATTATGAAAATATATGAAATGGTGGACTTTTCAAAATAAAACACAATTTTAGAAATATATAGAAATGACGACTGTAAGACCAAAATTCAAATAATCAACATTCAAATAATCAACATTCAAATAATCAACATTCAAATAATCTTAAGAGCACAGCGGGGAAACTACATGTCAAGATATACTTTTCCAGAGCTGTCTATTTTGGACAAAAGTTTTCGTTTCTTAAGAACTATTATAACCCATGCACGCCATATCCTTAAAATTGTTTTGTTTTAGGGTTATGGTCTTCACTGACTCCATATTAAGCCTGTATTCTCCGTGGTCCACATAGCATTTATCAACGACAACAACATCTCAGCCTTGGCATTATGAACAGAGAAACTCCGAAGACTGACTGACCATCCAATGCACCAGAGACTAAACAATTTGGAAAATGGGAAACTAAAGCGGAGATGTCTTTGCAGAAATATCCAAAGCAAAGATGCACGAAGATCCAATAAACGCACTAACAACACCAAAACCCATCACTACTGTTCGAAAACCTACCTGGAGGCAGGATATATTTCCAGAGGTGGTAAAAAATATACCAGGTATTGGAAACAAAAACTGCCAGACTGAAAAAGAAAGGAGAGATACTTCGCTAAGCTTTATATCGAAAAACTACCCAAGCATGGACTGGACCCATGCATACACCGACGGTTCTGTAACAAACACTACACAGAACGGAGGGGCAGGAGCATTACTGAACCTACCAAATGGCAGAAAAATAACACTGTCATTCGCTACTGGTAAGTACACACGCAATTTCAGAGCGGAGGCAGAGGCACTGAGGGCGGCAGTGGAAGAAATGGTGACACATAAAGAAAATGGAAGCCATATAGTCCTGCTTACAGATGCTCTGGCCGTAGTCACAGCGCTAAAAAGCTAGAAAAACACTGAGCTTAATGACTTAAGAGCAGCACTCTGTCAACTGTGCCAGCAGTCCGCACCAAAAAGGGTAGTGGTACAGTGGGTCCCATCACACTGAAACATCCAAGGCAACGAGGAGGCAAACAGACTGGCAAAAGAAGGTGCAAGACTACCACAAACAGATACTAATATGACGTACGAAGAGTCAAAACGGCTTATTAAAGCCAGATACATGACCAAATGGGAAACCGAACATACTGGTTACACCAAAAACGATGCATATTACCAGTTGAACAGAAGAGAGCAGGTCGTTGTCTTCAGACTTCGCACTGGCCACAATAGACTGAGGTACTACCTATTCAACAAATTGAAGATAGGTGGTACCGACGAATGCCCGTGCGGTACCGGTAAAATGACCGCCGAACATCTGCTGCAGAACTGCCCGACATACGAGGATCAGAGAGAGCAGATGTGGCCATCACCAGTGGAACTGCAAGACAAGCTCTATGGCAGTGTCGACAGCCTCAGGATGACCGCCGCTTTTTTCGAAAAAATAATGGTTACTGTCTGACTGCGTACGAAGAAGAAAGAAGAACAGAAATTCAAAAATAAAGCTCACATATTCTAAGCAGCTCCGAAAAATATTCATTACTTGAACAAGATTTACAAAATGAGCCGGCATTGTTCATGCAGCCTCACTATGATCTTCGGCAAACTTAACCCCTATCATTTCGGATTTGAGAAATTAATTCTGGTTACAAAATCGATCGTTAATTTTGTTGCCATCAAGGAAAACCTCTTTTGTTCAAGAACTCAATACATTGAATCAAATGCTCATATGGAGGACGACGTGGGCTAGTGTTAAAGTGACATGCATCACAACCCTTAAAGTGCTGGGTTAGAAAATGCCGGAGGAAGCAGACCTTTACATAAAATGAATGCCAAAGTCGGATGCACTAGGCCGACAGGCGCAACATAAAAACACCGCCTTGGTAAATAGAGAAATAAAGAAAAGAAAAAAAATCCTCATCTTTGTATTTTTCATATTGTTTATGAACCATCTATCCAAAACATCTAAACTCATCTCATAGGTATATCAGTTTTTTTTCAAATTATTATAGGAATGCGTTGTAAAGTTATGGAAAATCGTAAAAGACGCTCTGAGTTTCTTGACGTCGATCATTTTCTTCAAGAACAATATTCTTTGAAATCATGAAATAACTTCGGCAGTCTCTCTATTGCTGGAAAACAAACTTCGCCATGTTGTTTTGCTTTGATTAAGTGACGGTTGATAATTAATTTCGATCTAGTCACACAACTCAGTTAGGACTTTAGTTCTCACTGCGTAAATAGACACTTCTTTTTTAATGGTCTTTATAATTATTGAATTCACATCGATCCTAATTAATTAAGTCGACACATGCTGAAGACTGGTCTGAGTAATGTGGGCATGGAATCCAATCCCGATATGACTGTTATTCTTGAGATGTTGCTATAAGGGAATACCAATATCACGGATGGGATTCCTCTTGTCAATCAATCAAATCGGTCAGCTCTCCGACTAGCCTAACCCTAAATAAATTCAGGCCTTCTTGTCATGGGCCCTCTATTCCAGCTGTCCACGTATTTCCTGCTGCCTTTATGTATGGTTGTTGTCATAAGCTCTCTACTCTTTCATTGTTTAGGTCTGCCTCCACTTCTGTACTTTTATCTTGTTCTACCTGCGCCTACTTTCTAGCTTTGTCTACGTTCTACCAGCGTCTACTTTCTACTCTACCAATATGAATGATTCCGCTAATTGCAGCTCAATTAATTGATGGCCATCTATCTCTCTCTCTCTCTCTCAATCTCTCCCTCTCTCTCTCTCTCTCTCTCTCTCTCTCTCGGTGTAATCCGAAATGCAAACCAGGGAAGACATTGGATCGCACCTTTTATTGGCCGACCAGATGGATTTTCAAAACGAAAGAATATCTTTTTTGTCTACATGGGATCAAGCAATAACTATCTGATTGAAATGCCAGTATTTCATTACCTTCTACGGGGTCACGACCTTCCTGGTTCAGGAATATAACACAGACATGTGAGCTGTTTCACTATTCCTGTCATCATCTGCCTGACTGATTGACAGGATTTCAGAATTCCATTACCTTCTACAGGGTCACGACCTTGCTGGTTCAGGAACCATAACACAAACATGTTGTGAGCCGTACTGCTAATACTTCAGCACCCTCCCCCCCCCTCCCCCACGATAATATAACCTAAAGGGACAACGGGCAGCTTCTGTGCACGCTCTGATAAGATCGTACGATCACATGCAGTTGTCGCCCTTGCAGGAAACTACACTTTAAATATGTAAAGCTTCTTGACACTAGTGGCTTCTGTACCTTTTCAAACGGGCAAACAGAAAACATAAAGAATGCAAAACTGCACCTCAAAGACAGGATATACCGTACATTATTCATATTATGTGTGTGTCTTTATTTGTTTCGCTATTGTCTTTCTAGATCCGTTCCAACTGAAAAAAAGGGGGGGGGGCATTATTGCAATTCATATCCGTACAGAAAGCAGGTTTTAAACATTTATGGGACCTGCTAATTTCTGTAGCACATGATGATAGTGTCTGCCTTATTCACAACAATAAACTTCTTCCTCTAACAGCATGCTTAGAATGGTACAGATGGCAAGTTCCGGTTATCCTTCATTCTTCATTGCAATAGGAGCATGGGGCAATCGCTGCAAATGGTGTCATTGCGGGAAGCCTGGGACAAATAATTTACATGATCTTACAGTGTGTTGGCACTTTGATTTACATAATGAGGTTGCCAACCCCAAGCACAACATTACTTAATCGCCATTTACGAAAAACATAGGAAGATTTCTTTTTCCTAATCTTTCTTCTGATGACTACATGGCCCGGGATTTTTATTTGTTCACTTAAACATATTTTATTTTGATTACATTTTTCGCATATGCAATACTGTGTACCTGCTTCTGGCCAGGTCACGTCTTGTTTATGCGTGCTTGTTGACAATTTATCGGTTATATCAGGGCTTAATGGCCTTTTTTTGTGCTATGATCATTGTATTTAATTATGTGTTGTTAGGTTCTTGGGTTTTATAGATTGCCCTTGAAATATATACATATACAAATATAGGGAGACAGAGAAAAAGAATGTGAGAGAGAGAGAAAGTGAGATTGCATGTCTCGATGATAGTTATCATATGTTGATGACCTGTAGGAAAGCAACCTTGGTCTGTTATTGAATAGAGGGACTAGTGATGCTCTGGGCTTTTCTTTTCTTTCTTAGATCATGCGATTGTTGCTCCTGAAAACCTTGGCTGATAATCATATAGCTTAATCGTGTAATTGTTGTATCTTAAAATCAGGGTTGATAATCACATAGCTTAATCGTGATCAAGATGCTGAGCAACGCATGAGCTGCAGCGGTCAGCGACACGTAGCTGACCGCTAGCGTCAGGGCCAGCGAACCAGAGCTATCAAGACCCTTCTACACCTCCACGCGGTGATCCTGGATAACAGGCTGCAACAGAGCAGACTGGATAAGGAGAAATGATCGAAGAGGGAATGCTAACCCGGTACTAAAAATGCTTGCTGAAGTCGGATAGGTTGAATCGAAAGGTGCAAATATCGCAGGCAAGCTGTAAACTACAACACAACGCATTCCGTTCTCTGAACTACATTCTGCTACGTATGCCCCTTTCAGGGCTATGTAGCGAGCGATTGAGAACGAGCGATGCCAAGCCATATAGCTTAATCGTGTGACTGTTGTTCCTGAAAATCTTGGCTGATAATCATATAGCTCAATTGTATTTGAAGAAGCACATAGTTTTCGATGCTACTCAACTACGTTCTTCACTCTTTGCGAGAATCACATGATGGAGTACAGTGGTTCTGTTCTTTCCTCCCCGATAATGGGTCATGCAATCAGCAAAGGATGTGTATATTGGATGTATGTTTGGGGGCGTGTTTGTGTACATATGTGCTGTAACAGAGTTACAGGGGTACAACGAGCCAAAGCCAGGGAAGCCCTGAAAATACCGTTCGTGGAACTCAAACATAACTTGAGAACCCGGCCCGAGAGTTTCAGTTCATTGAACGAGACATGGTCCTCAGCTATCAAACAATGCAAGTTTGGGGCTGGCCGACCAAAGTAGGTCGAATTCTCACGGTTTGAACTGGGAATCCCCGTCAACAAGCGGTCAGTCAGTGTTTGGAAAATAAAGCAGCCTTTCTTTGGGACACGCGAGTTCAAATAAAGTTGGTGGGAAATGAACTCAAGAAAGCGAAGTCATTATCTAAAACGGGAAAAACTTAGCATATAAGCTGGAGTGAAACAGAATAGTGGGGAGATCAGAAGCAGCAGATACAGGGTGTCCTACCAGACAGTATAGTGAGTAGCACTTAGTCTAGAACAAGTAGATAGTTAAATGCTACAGAAACTTAGCCAGTGAGTGAAAATAGTAGAGCTAGAAGCCACCGAAGCAGATCAACACGGAAAGGCAACAAGAGACCACACACATGTAAGAATCTGTCTTTGTGGGATATTTAGTTCGAGTCGTCATCGCTAAACATCTTGCTCGAGTGACCTGACTTCATTCTCGTCAGACGGAGACGTGTTGCTGCAACACGAAGCTGTCGTCCTAAAACAACCGTTGTGATTTGTGGGTTTTCCTCGTCCTGACAACCACAGTAACACAACCACTGTCGTCTGTCATAGACACGAGCACAGCTGTAGTCAGAGCACAGATGCAGTCACCGACTGTCTGATGTAGAGACGAGACAAGAGGTCCAGTAGACATCAATTTTTAGTAAGCTGAGAGGACAGATAGATGAGGACTGAGAAATTATCGTTAGAACTGTTATATTAACAATATCGTTTTATGTTAAAATGTCATACTTTCCGCTGTGAAAAATGTCATCTCTGACAACAATTATTGTTACTGATACATTTTAAAATTTGCCTACGCGTTTGTTCACGCCTTCAAAGTGCTACAAATATAATGTCAATTGGGCCTCGTAATTAACAATGACATCCCGTCACTTCAAACTCACAGTTTCGTTATTAAATAAGGTGATGGGAATATGATTTTGCGTATTTGACAGTTGGATAACTATGTGCCCAGCTGCTACCATATTTACAGTCCAACTTCTATAAATACATTTTAGGCAACGGTGACCCAACACCCGTATTTATTTTGCTGACGTTTCAAATTAATACATGTAGTTTTATTATCTTACCATTGACCTTGACAATTTTAAATCCAAAAACAATAAGCAAAAATTTGCAACATTGTTTGGCATTAACTTTGTGCAACTTAATTTACGTTTACAATTATTCCTCTTTAGATTTCCGATCAAATATGCTACAGTGCACGTACTAGTACCAGGCAACTTGTCGGGACCGGAGAGTTTGACATTGAAGTCAAACTAAATCGAAGCTGTGACGGTTGTTGTTTGAAGCTACCCGAGCCGAGTTAAGTCATCTATTGGCGACGGTTTTTTATAGCGGGTTACAGTGGTTCTTCTCAAACTCCGGGCGTACTTCAGAAGATGGACCAGTGTCTCCCTGGCTGTAGTAAATTCGGGCACCTCAGTAATTTCACTTCTATGGGAATTGCAGTGTCGATTCCTACCTACTTGGCCGAACAGCTGTGACAGTTTGTTTTGGGGACCATGAATGAAGACATGGGGGGGGGGGGGGGGGGGGGGGGTTTGATCAGTTTTAGCTGATCGGCAATCTGAATAAAAAAAGACTGATCTATAGGAGATCTGTGACTCTAATTCGGTCAAGCACAACATACTGACCAGGACGTCTCGTCAGGTTAAGATAAAACATACTAACTAAGACCACTATCTCTTTTCCGTATATGGTTCCCTGAAAACAGGCAGTCTGGCTGACGAGATGTGGATCGAGGTTATCCCTGCAGTAGTGAGGGTCATGCAGCAAGCCAAGCATACCACAACCACCTGGAGGACCGTGGTCCACCTTCATAAGCAGGTTCGGGGTGTTACTACTGTAACAGTTCCAACCGGAGCATGAGCATTTAGTCCAGGGGTGATGTGGTCGGGGACTCTGAGAACAAAGGTAACTGAAGGTGTGCCAAGGTCACTCACCGTCTGGACACTATGCCAAGATCACTCACCGTCTCGACACTAAGTTGACAAAGGAAAACAGGTAGGAACTGACCACTGTGGCGTTCCGATTTGAGTATGGGTGGGGGGGGGAAGAGGGGGGGGGTTTAGTGACAGACAGTAGCCATCAGGTCTTGCTGCAACATTTTGAGTGACAGGAATTCAGAGTGACTCGTTCCAATAACAGATAAATGGAGGTAGATCCAAACTGGATAGATGGCTGGTCAGACAGCTCTGATACTGCTTGAGACTATATAAATCTAGACAAAGTTTAACAGGCAGGCTGGCCATCAAGAGAGTGAGAGGGAGGGAAAGAGAGAGAGAAAGAAAGAAAGACAGAGAAAACTCGCCGACTTTATAGAAGAGCGATTGATAGGCTGTTTTACTAATGTTAGAGATATAGAATAAAGTGCAGGGTGATGGAACCAGCATACGCCTTTGAGTCTTGGCCAGTCGCTCTATATGGTATGTGCTGGGCGCCATGTGACTAGGAGACATCTGGATGTGTGTGTGGTGTGTACAGCGTCGGTCGCAACAAGATGATTAATAAAATAAAACATATTATACGACCAAGTTATCTTCGTCAGCCGCAAAGAGCAACAGAAATGGAAACACCTCACACACCAGCTAAACTGCATACATAATAGATGTACTTACGTCAAGAATGAGGTGGGTGCACAAAGACACATATTGCAAATAATACAAACACGTCGGTTGAGTTGGCTGGGTCACAATATAAGACATGAAAGTCTTCTTTAGCGTACTGCCATCCCAGGATAATGAATTGTCGCTGTTCTCTTCCGTGTGCCAGATACTGGAATACACATGTTTTCTTTAGTTTCTTTGTGTCTCAGTAAAGGGTAATGGTGATGGAGGGGGTTGGTGATGGAGGGGGTTGGTGATTGAGGGGGTTGGTGATGGAGGGGGTTGGTGATTGAGGGGGTTGGTGATTGAGGGGGTTGGTGATGGAGGGGGTTGGTGATTGAGGGGGTTGGTGATGGAGGGGGCTGCTGGTGGAGGGGGCTGGGGATTGAGGGGGTTGGTGATGGAGGGGGCTGCTGGTGGAGGGGGCTGGTGATTGAGGGTGATTGTGATGGAGGGGGTTGGTGATTGAGGGTGATTGTGATGGAGGGGGTTGGTGATGGAGAGGGTTGGTGATGGAGGGGATTGGTGATTGTGATGGAGGGGGTTGGTGATTGAAGGTGATTGTGATGGAGAGGGTTGGTGATGGAGGGGATTGGTGATTGTGATGAAGGGGGTTGTTGATTGTGATGGAGGGGGTTGGTGATTGAAGGTTATTGTGATGGAGGGGGTTGGTGATGGAGAGGGTTGGTTATGGAGGGGATTGGTGATTGTGATGGAGGGGGTTGTTGATTGTGATGGAGGGGGTTGGTGATTGAAGGTGATTGTGATGGAGGGGGTTGAAGATTGAGGGTGATTGGGATGGAGGGGGTGGGTGATTGAGGGGGTTGGTGATTGAGTGGGTTGGTTATGTAGGAGGTTGGTGATTGTGATGGAGGGGGTTGGTGATTGAGGGGGTTGGTGATGGAGGGGGTTGGTGATGGAGAGGGTTGGTGATGGAGGGGGTTGGTGGTGGAGGGGGCTGGTGATTGAGGGTGATTGTGATGGAGGGGGTTGGTGATTGAGGGTGATTGTGATGGAGGGGGTTGGTGATGGAGAGGGTTGGTGATGGAGGGGATTGGTGATTGTGATGAAGGGGGTTGTTGATTGTGAGGGAGGGGGTTGGTGATTGAAGGTGATTGTGATGGAGGGGGTTGGTGATGGAGAGGGTTGGTGATGGAGGGGATTGGTGATTGTGATGAAGGGGGTTGTTGATTGTGATGAAGGGGGTTGGTGATTGAAGGTGATTGTGATGGAGGGGGTTGGTGATTGAGGGTGATTGTGATGGAGGAGGTTGGTGATTGAGGGGGTTGGTGATGGAGAGGGTTGGTGATTGAGGGTGATTGGAATGGGGGGGTTGGTGATTGAGGGGGTTGGTGATTGAGTGGGTTGGTGATGTAGGAGGTTGGTGATTGTGATGGAGGGGGTTTGTGATTGTGATGGAAGGGGTTGGTGATTGAGGGGGTTGGTGATGGAGAGGGTTGGTGATTGAGGGTGATTGTGATGAAGAGGGTTGGTGATGGAGGAGGTCGGTGATGGAGGGGGTTGGTGATTGTGATGAAGGGGTTTGTGATGAAGGGGGTTGGTGATTGAGGGGGCTGGTGATGGAGGGAGTTGGTGATTGCGGGTGATAGTGTTTGGGATGGAGGGGGCTGGTGATTGGGGGTGTTGGTGATGGAATGGGTTAGGGACAGTCGTTGCTTCCCCAGTTCTCACAATGAATTGGAAATCCAGACGATAAAGTTTGAGTTACCTTTGAAGCGACACCGTCGCAAGGAGAAAGTAAACATAAACGCTAAGTAGAGAGTTACCACTCTAAGGTCTTATCATCCTACAGTCAGTCATAACTGAAAGGGAACACTATACCATACCATACCATACTTTACCATACTATAATATACTATACTATACTTACTATACTATACTTACTATACTATACTATACTATACTATGCTATACTATACTATACTGTGTTGTGCTGTGGTGGGCTATACTGTAATGTACTGTACCATAATGTACTGTACTAGTATGGTGTTTGGCCTTCGGACACTGTGTAGGTGTTTGTTCTAGTGAATATGTCTCTTTGCAATGCCTACAGTATGGTGTATGTTATGCAATCATTCTGTGCATGTTTTTGTTCAGTTGCACGTTACTTGTATGCAGACCGGAAGAGTTTGCTCACAACTCAAATTGCTGGTGCTTTCTTTGGCAGCACCCCTTCTAGACACGCCTGCAGCTCATCGATCCGTCCATTGATGTTTGCCGTTGCTGCGGATCAGGGGGTGATAAATTTATTTTGGATCTAGCAGCCAATTACACAAATGAAGGAACAATAGGGGAAATTGTGCAAGTAAATATGAAATGGTCCTGTTGTAGATAGTCGTAATAGCTATATTTGTGTGGGTATGTTTGGTAGTGGTATTTTTGCTTTTGTTATTGCCTGTTTATGGCCACTTTCGTTGTTTTGGAATCTGGTGTGACCAGACAACTGTCGCGAGCTGGTAGTGCTGATATCATTTGATAAGAGGTGATTTCTTCTTCTTCTTCTTCTTCGTTCGTTCTCAATATCCCACTACCAAACCCTGAAAGGGCATAAGTAGCAGAATGTAGTCCAGAGAACGGAATGCGTTGTGTCATAGTTTACAGCTTGGCTGCGATATTTGCACCTTTCAGTCCAACACATCCGACTTCAGCAAGCATTTTTTGAGTACTTGGTTAGCATTCCCTCCTCGATCTTTTCTCCTTAGCCAGTCTGCCCTGCTGCAGCCTGTTATCCATGATCACCGTGTGGAGGTGTAGAAGGGTCTTGGCAGCTATGGTTCGCTGGCCCTGACGCTAGCAGTCAGCTATGGGTCGCTGACCACTGCAGCTGATGTGCTGCTCAGCATCTTGATCCCAAGAGAGGATTTAAAAAGAGATCTTTAGAACAGGTGATGGATTCCATATCACCAGGTAAATATTTAACAGTTAGGAAGTAATGGCAACCTACCGTACTGCACACTTGACAAGAAACTTAAGACAGCCAAACAGGTGGGCGGTTGTAGGAAGCGACTTTTTTGCGAAGGGCATGCTTTCTTTTCTAACCATATAAGTCGTTTCTAAAAGGTCGCCGTCTGTGCCGGAAACTATAATAGGACCCCAGCCACACCGAGCGCATATGGTCAGGAGCGCCTGACATTGCGATCACATTTATGTTAAATAGAAGACTCTTCAACTCAACATATTGCAAATCATATCTTGCATACAGGTCAGAAGCTTGCCGAGTGGGTACTAAACATCTGGAAATGAAAGAAAGAAAAAAAAGAGCAATATCACATTTAATGATGATGACGATTCGTGTATTGCTCCAGGTGAAGCATAGAACTACTACCACAGCAGACCAACTTTTCTGCAAATCTATATCGGAGCATTTCCATTGGCAGTTTCAATAACAAAAGTTAGACATGATGAGGTTGATAGCCCATGGACAACCCTCTTAGTCACGTTTTGCAACATTCTTGAAAGTTTCCTAAGTATGGGGGTTATGTTACCATACAGTACGATTGTAGATGGTGTTCTGCTTCCTAAGTATGGGGGTTATGTTACCATATATTAAGATTGTAGATGGTTTCCTGCTTGCAGCTTTCTAATCCTGAGGATTGTGCAGCTCGGGTGTCCAGCTTCCAGGCACTTTCCTGTTGACATTTTGCCTACCCATAGTATATGACCTGCTCTTTGTAAAGTTTGGCGGGGCTGATAACCAGTACGCTGGCATTGTTTGAGGTCACACTACAGGTGGTAAGTCAACATCGAAGATAAGGGGTCGCCATAGCTGAGAGATAAAAACGCCTGCCTCTCAAATTACGAAAGCGCGAATACAGCAGAGCTTCGAATCCAACAAGCTTCAAGCGTCCCCTGGTCTCAAGGCAAGAGAGACAACGTCTATTCACGTTGGATCTTGACGTGAAACACGAGATTCCGTGTCCACGCAGTACACGTAAAAGAACATTTGGTAGCTGAGAATAGATAAAAGTACGATGTTAGCCTCTATCCGTACAAAAACACAGTAATGAAATTCCTACTCAACACGCAATCTACTTTCTCCCAGGTCTAGTTAGACGCAGGAAGTATTTATTACAAAATAGAAAAACGCATAACCTGACTGTTTGAACACAAGGATTCCAAGACGTGAAGTAAGCAATTTGTTTTGTAAAGTTTACAGCATATCTATTTATTTATGGCATGCGTAATTAAAATCATTGTTAAGTGTAAGCGTTTTTTAAGTGAGTCTGTTTGGTAGGAACAATATTTACCTGCGTTAGCTAGAATATAATTTCACTCAATGGGAGTTCACAAATATACTAATTGGGTTGTTTACTCTGTAGCTGCGTTACAGTTTACTAAATTACCGTCATTAATTTTTGTTCTTTTGCGACATAAAACAAAATTTCGTAGTTTATATATTGTACTTCGTCGATCGAATCAATGAACCACGTCTGTTTCCTTCATAGGACGAAGTCTGTATAAAATTTCTATCAAATAAATAATATATATCTCTCATCAACCCGGCAGTCTGTATAAAATTTATATCAAATAAATAATATATATCTCTCATCAACCCGGCAGTCTGTATAAAATTTATATCAAATAAATAATATATATCTCTCATCAACCCGGCAGTCTGTATAAAATTTAAATCAAATAAATAATATATATCTCTCATCAACCCGGCAGTCTGTATAAAATTTATATCAAATAAATAATATATATCTCTCATCAACCCGGCAGTCTGTATAAAATTTCTATCAAATAAATAATATATATCTCTCATCAACCCGGCAGTCTGTATAAAATTTATATCAAATAAATAATATATATCTCTCATCAACCCGGCAGTCTGTATAAAATTTCTATCAAATAAATAATATATATCTCTCATCAACCCGGCAGTCTGTATAAAATTTCTATCAAATAAATAATATATATCTCTCATCAACCCGGCAGTCTGTAAAAGATTTCTTTCAAATGAATAATTTATTTCTCTCAAAGAACTGGTGACCCGTATACAATTTATGTCAAATAAAAGGAGTACGCATAGCAGACACTGCATCGGGGATTATGTGTTAGAGACCTCGCTGTCTGATACCTCAGCTTTGTTATGAAAGTGCCGTTGGCAGTTCTCTTCACCGCATAATTTTTTTTGCCATAACAGTAGGCCGGCTCACATTTACTTACCTCGCAAAACTGATGATCTGTATACTTCTCTCAAATCCCCACATATATTTCTCTCATAGAACGTATGATTTCTATAAAATTTCTCTCAAATTCCCACATATATTTCTCTCAAAGAACTGATGATCTCTATAAGACTTCTCTCAAATCCCCACATACATTTCTCTCATAGAACTGATGATTTCTATAAGACTTCTCTCAAATAACCATATATATTTCTCTCATAGAACTGATGATTCTCATAGAACTGATGATCTAAAAGACTTCTCTCAAATAATAACACCCATTTCCTTCACAGTCGTTATCAAGTTTCTATTGTCAGAATACATTTTATTCCTCAAAATGGTTTGCAAACAACCATGCTTAACAGTTTTTTTTCCATCTTTTCTAAAAAAAACCACACATTTGTTATTATTTTCCTCATGACGCTGTCAGCTGTGTGTCAGTTTGTCTCTCAAATACATGTTTCTATATCAATAATATAAATGGCAGACGGCCAAAGACCTCACTAGTCGCCATAGGGTTAGCTCTAAAACAACCACAATAATTTGCCTACAATAAGCGGCTTCCTGTCCTAGCGTTCTCCTGTCACCATTAACTGGATCCCTCAGATAACATAAATCTTTCCTTAACAAACTAGTCTGTATCAGAATTCTTTTATCGCGTTACACTTTATCGCTCAAATAACTAGGTCTTTTTTCCTCAGAAAAATTTCAGTCTGTCATGCTGTTTCCATCGGGAATTTTATTTTTCAGAAAGTCTTTATCAGTTATGGCAGGAACATGGGGAACTGAGACGCTAGTCCGATCAGGCACAACATACTGACTAGGATGTCGTGCCAGGGTCAAACACAATATAATGACCAATACCACAATATATTTATCCGTGTATCGTTCCCTGGAATTGTCAAGGCAGTCTGGCTGACGAAATTTTGATCGACGTGATCACCGTAGTAGTGGAAATGAGAGATAAATGCAAGCATAGTACAACCAGTGGTCCACCTTGATCAGAATGCTCGTTTATGGGAAAAGCTTCATTCTTCTCTCCAGCCTCGTCTTATTTTAATTTCATTCTTCTCTCCAGCCTGCATTATTTTAATTTCATTCATCTCTCCAGTCTCGCATTATTTTAATTTCATTCTTCTCTCCAGCCTCGTCTTATTTTAATTTCATTCTTCTCTCCAGTCTCGCATTATTTTAATTTCATTCTACTCTCATTTGCATATGAAACAGAACTACTTCAGTGTATCCCAATTGCAGACCCGTTAACAAAACTACAACCATTAGGTCATAAAAGGAGTGCCAGCCACAATCGCTGTATTGAAAACTGTTCAAAAGCTTGTTTAAGTTACCGTAGACATCTTTCATATACTCAGCGTGTCCCCGACTAGAAGGAATTGAAGATTCCATTATTTAAGAGTTGATCCAACTAACTCGGTTTTGGTCTTGGATAGTTACAGACGCGAGCAGGATATGTTTTTTCTTTTTGTGTGATAAGGTGTGGTGCAGATGACGCACCATGACCCGCGCATTGATCCTCAATAGACACTGACAGTTGGGGACAACCTGACCCTGGATCGCCTCGATACTCATCGTCTGAATTGATAAAAAATGCATTTGGACGTTCTGAAGAAAGAAGTCCATCGCCGTGCGAAACTCAACAGAGTGTAGATTGTATATTCGGACACGCTGTTGTCCACTTCCTCCTATCCGCGTGATACCTGCAGAAACAGGTGCAACCATGCTAAAGTTATTTGCGGGATTGCCACACCATAGGAATAACAAATGGCGTTGTTACTTTTTAGCCTTTCAGCAATTTCGGAAGTTTTTATGCATACATTATGCAGCATATGTGGGCCGCCCACGTCTTGTTCTGCTCCCCAATCTTACATCTGAAGTAAGAGTCATGCGTCGTTTTCACTATTGGAGTGATGATCCTTTTCTCGCTTGCAAACGTAGCTTCCCCGCAAACTTAACAAAGGTTATCTACACAGTTACGTGTTAACAATATTGCAGGGAATAAGTGTGTTGTACTTATGATGAAAGGTATGTGGGAGTCGCTGAAATGACTTACTAAACCTACGAGACTTAGCCTACAACTACTGACTGTATCATTGTCATCAGCGATTGTAATTCTGCGACGTCATATCTTGAAGTTACATGCATGTGAAAATTATTGATAACAACCGGGCGTGTTGTGTGTGACTGACTGATGCAAAAAGACCCGATGTGAAGGTAGAAATACAGCTTGCGAAATGGTTACCTATGTGCTTAATGTAGACAGAGTAGTGCATACGAGGCGAGTTCAAATGAAACCAAACTGCAACAAGTGAACATACGTACGATGCGCGTGATGACGTCACTTCCGGTGTAAACAGCACATAAAAACCATCAAGTTTGCAAACTTTCATTATTCCCCGACTCATAGTTGTCTTAGCAGACATGGCGGGTGTGATACCGAATCCATCCAGAGTTGATCAGCTAGCGGTGATTCGGTGTCTAACAGCTGAAGGATGTCGACCAGTTTACATTTATCTCAGAATGCAGACTGCGTATGATGACAAAAGTGAGTCGAAAACAACAGTGAAGAACTGGACAACGATGTTTAAAGAAGGACGTAAGTTAACGAAAGATCTTCCAAGACCAGGTCAGGCGCAAATTGTTGCGTCAGAAGATACCAAAATTGATGCAACAATTCGGGTGGGCCATCGCAGAAACTTACATTCGCTAGCAGAAGAATTCGATGTGTCGCTAGGGACAGTTGAAATGGTGGTTAGCAAGAAACTGAAGTATCGGTAGGTGTGTTCACAATAAGGAAGAACGCATGGGATAGAGTTTGAACCACTTGCTGCGATACGAAGAAGAAAATTATTCGTTTCTTTTGTGCATAGTGGTAGGTGATGAATCGTGATGCCACCACTATGAGCCGAGCAGAAAACTACTAGCAGGCAATGGAAACATCCCGGATAATCGAAACCAAAAAATTCAAGGCACACATTTCCGCTGGTAATGTTATACTGACAACGTTTTTTTTTTACCATTAGGGACTTTTGTTGGTAGACTTTAAAGAGCCAGGTGTGAGCATCAATGTTATCCGCTACAACGACACACTAGACAAGCTGCTTACAGCTATCAAGAATAAACGTCCCGGCATGCTTTCGCGTGGTGTGATTATGTTGCACGACAATGCGCGTCCACGTGTCGCGAACATTGTTCAGAAAGTGTTAGCACAGAAAAGGTGGGAAGTACTGCCACACCCATCCTAGAGCCCCGATATATCCCCTTATGACTTCCATTTGTTCGGACCCTTAAACAAATTTCTGAACGGTTAAAGATTTGACTCCAATGCAGACGTCATGGCCTTGGTGACCAAGTGGTTCAAAGAGCAACTAAAGTCATTTTTTTTAGCACGGCGTCCGGATATTTGGGATGCGTATCTGAATGCCAATGTAGACCTTTTCTAACCCTGTGGCATGTTTGCTACATAACAATTGTTATATTTAATTCTGTCACACCAGATGATGTAACTTTCATATGTTTGTAATAAAGCCACTGGGTCCGGTTTTATTTGAACACGCCTCGTACATACACATACATTTGTCTCTAAAATGAAAGTCACAATAAACATTTGTCATTGCGTATTCACGATAAATAAATGAGTACGGTTTGACTTGTTCATTTCAAAGGCAATTTGTGTAGGTGTCAATTGTATTGATCTCACTTATGTTAAGTCAACATGGTGTTCTGTTAATTAGCAAAGTATATGTCTTCGATGTGGTAATCTACATATGAAGTCTTTCACAAACTGTGCTTATTAACGCAATCATCCTCGTACATCAGGTTTAGTGATCTGCAAAGATTGATTATTTTACAATTATAAGAAATTTTGGTAGAACATAATATTCGGCCAAATAGTCAAAGCCTCTATTCGATGCATCCCTAGTTTTTATTGTTCAGCTAAAAATAAATAAAGACCTTTAACTATTGAGTCGGATAACAATACCAACACGTATAGTGAGTGAATGGCTGACTTTCAAACTTGGCTTTAATTAGTTTATAATCATTTCCTATAATTCATTTCTCATTCATCTTTAACTCACAAAACATGTTTCTATTCCTCTTATATATGTGTATACTTCTACTGTTTGTATTCCTCTACGTGTTTATATTCCTCTACGTGTTTATATTCCTCTACGTGTTTAAATTCCTCTACGTGTTTAAATTCCTCAACGTGTTTATATTCCTCTACGTGTTTATATTCCTCTACGTGTTTATATTCCTCTACGTGTTTATATTCCTCTACGTGTTTATATTCCTCTACGTGTTTATATTCCTCTACGTGTTTATATTCCTCTACGTGTTTATATTCCTCTACGTGTTTGTATAACTGGTGATTGTTGAGTACATATGTTGAATATGCTTTTCATGTTACACCATCGCATGGCTTACTTGTTTTACACAGTTAACACACCTCTTTGAAATCGCTGTACATACACACAGTAAATTATTTCCATATTGGATTGCACTTTTTCATAATGGCAATAGTTGATATAGAATAACACACCGTACATGTATTTCTTAAACAGTCGCTTTATAGTATAGCAAAACAACAAGGCACGATGTAAAGCAATTCAACTGTCACAATGCGATCACTATCACATATGCTTATATTGATATATTTATATTGAACAGGATTGCTGCTTATTTTCCGCAAAGTCAGCAGATGGAATTCGCTACACGATAACGTACTTATCGCACAGGGTCATGTGTCAAGTTAATACAGAATTGTTCTAGTTTAATGCCCACAATGAGTAGTTTACTCTTTTGTGCGCCCTGAAAAGTACTTTAAGTGGTGGGTTACAGTAGCTTTTCTCACATCCCGAACATGCTGATGAAGGTGGACCTTGGTCCTCCAGACGGTTGTTCTATGCGTGTCACTCACTACTACGGGGATCACGACGATCCCTCACCTCGTTAGCCAGGATACCATCAAAACAGCCCGTTTCCAGGTAGAGCTTCTAGGTAGCCGAGGTGAGAGTCTTGTCCAGTATGTTTTGACCGACCCTGACTAACAAGTCTGATCAGTATATGTTGCCTGACCAGACGTTAGTCTTCCTCCCATAATACAGAAATAAAACTTGAGTTATCCAACTTTTTCAATCTAACGTGATCACTCCGTTCTTTGTTCTATTAATATTTGATTGCGAGGTGAAAACCAACCGGATACAAATAGTTCATTGAATGTACTATTGAACACTACACCGAATCGATTACGAATCTAGTACTCGGTACATCCTTCCCTACATGATACCATCACCATAACCTCCATACAGTTGTCCAGAGAGGGAAGACGAAAGAGATGTAAACATTAGACTTGATAAAGAAGCCGGAATGGATATTGTGTACCAGTAGTAAGGATGATCTCGGATCTTGTAAACTGTCGTGAGTTTGTTGATAACCGTATAGACGTTCTCTGATCGTCAATGATCCATTTGCCAATCGCTGACTAAGGATATCAGAATGAGTGCCGAACGGTAACCAGTGAGGAAATGATAAGAACCAGGTTCATGTACATTTCCAGTAACTCGTATACCAGTGAGAAAATTAAAAGAACCAGGTTCGTGTACCTTCCCAGCAGCTAGTATTCCAGTGAGGAAATTATAAGAACCAGGTTCATGTACATTCCCAGCAGCTCGTATTCCAGTGAGGAAATTATAAGAACCAGGTTCATGTACATTCCCAGTAGCTCGATTACCAGTGAGGAAATGATAAGAACCAGGTTCATGTACCTTCCCAGCAGCTCGTATACCAGTGAGGAAATAAGAACCAGGTTCATGTACATTCCCAGCAGCTCGTATAGAAGCGCCGACATTAGAACATGATCGTGGATAAGAACCCCATTACATGAAATGTTCAGGGAACATCTTTGTAAGAGCGGGCTCAATTGATTTGTTACAAGCATCCTGTAAAGTGATCATTGCCGGGCGTGACATTAGGTCTCGTATGGATCGACAACAGGAAACAAGAGCGTATCAGGTTACGAACACAATACCATCGGTGAGAGAGACTAATGCTCTAACAATTGTACCAGCCGTAATCTGAGCCGTAAAGCCAGGAAATCAAATGAAAATTACTTTCTCATGTTGCAGAACCCACTTCTCCGAAAGCAGGGAATGAATTAGTATTTATTACTCCGGCTTACATTATACGTTTACCCTTTCGTATTATGTATGTGCTTGATTGTGTTTCTTTGTTAATGCGAAATGCCAAACATCGTTTTTGTATTTGTATATCGCATTCTTCTTCTTCTTCTTCTTCTTCTTCATCGTACACAGTCAGACAGTAACCATTATTTTTTCGAAAAAAGCGGCGGTCATCCTGAGGCTGTCGACACTGCCTTAGAGCTTGTCTTGTGGTTCCACTGGTGATGGCCACATCTGCTCTCTCTGCCACATCTCCTCGTATGTCGGGCAGTTTTGCAGCAGATGCTCAGCGGTCATTTTCTCGGTACCACACGGGCATTCGTCGGTACCACCTATCTTCAATTTGTTGAATAGGTGGTACCTCAGTCTATTGTGGCCAGTGCGAAGTCTGAAGATAATTACCTGCTCTCTTCTGTTCAACTGGTAATAGGCATCGTTTTTGGTGTAGCCGGTATGTTCAGTTTCCCATTTGGTCATGTATCTGGCTTTAATAAGCCGTTTTGACTCTTCGTGCGTCATACTAGTATCTGTTTGTGGCATATCGCATTCGATTCTTTACCATCTGCTGCATATTCAACGGTGCAAATATCTTTATTATCCTGCCATGTTCACTTTTTGTTCAATCTGCCTTAAACAGAAATGACTCTTATATCAAGTAATAGTTTCAGAATTACATAACAATACAAATAAATGCATCTAATCCAAATGATGACGAACAATAGACTTTGTACAAGAGTGTCATTCCAACAGCATGTATGTGCTAAGTAATAGTGTAAAGTTGGTCACATATTAGACTATCAAGGAAGCAACAATTTGAGTCTGCTATCTCAGAGCAGGCGCCCCCCCCCCCCCCTCCCATATGTACACGGATATAACAACAGAAATAAACACAAACAGTAATGTTCTCTTGAGATCAGAAATTAAACACTGCACATGAGTAACATGGCCATCGCAAATTCTTGCAACACGAGATACTCCAGCTAGAAAAATAAGTATCACTATAAATGTCTTTTTTCAAAGCTAGCGACTACCAAACGTTGCTTAAACCAGACCAACATGCTCAGTATAATTCAACATAATAAGTCATTATCATGTGGTATGCCAGTTACCAAAAGAAAAAAATTATCAAAGTATCCATATTTGGAGCATTGGATATGAATAAAAGGAATGTAGTATATTCATCCATAGGCATCACGCAGTACACGTATTTATATCACTCTCTATCCGGGATCAAGATGCTGAGCAGCGCATGAGCTGCAGTGGTCAGCGACCCATAGCTGACTGCTAGTGTCAGGGCCAGCGAACCAAAGCTGCCAAGACCCTTTTACACTTCCATGCGGTGATCCTGGATAACAGGCTGCAGTAGGGCAGACTGGCTAAGGAGAAGGGATCGAAGAGGGAATGCTAACCCGGTATTTTAAAAAATGCTTGCTGAAGTTGGATGTGTTGGACCGAAAGGTGAAAATATCGCAGTCAAGCTGTAAACTACGACACAACACATTCCGGTCTGTGGACTACATTCTGCTACTTAAGCCCTTTCAGTGTTTGGTAGTGGGAGATTGAGAATGAACGAAGCCAATCCAAGCCACTCTCTACCCCTCTCTCTCTTTTCTCTCTCCTTCTCTGGCTTGATCCATGTTTTTCTTGCTCTCTACTCTCCCCACCCTCTCTCTCTGTCTGTTCTTTAATTCTATATTCTAGTTTATTCTAATCACTGTACATTTCTCTTGGTCTCTTATTGTCTGTCACTCTATCATTGTCTCCAAGTTTCAAACACGTTTTCTTCTCTCGCTCTCTCTCTCTCTCTCTCTCTCTCTCTCTCTCTCTCTCGATTTATATACAGGGTTGTCAATAAGTAGGTTGCAAACTGGTATGGGATATCTGAAAAGTGTGGTAGTAGTTTCTAAAGATGTCATTGAGTAGCAGCAGCATCCAGCTTTGCTATTACTTTATTTAGCAGACATTAGGTGTCGCATGCACGTGCGCAGGAACGACCAAAAATGGCGTCGGTTCTCATAGAGCGTCTAAAGACCGTTGCGAAAAGGATATTCATATACAGATTCTTCCTGTTAAAACTGTTTGTCGCGTAAAGTGGTCCGTAACTTGGTCGATACATTTTCTCAAGGACACTCAAAGATTGCTGTTTATGCCCAACCCTCTCGTCCTGTTCCGATTACAACAAAAGCATCTGTGTGGAGGTGGTGGAGGGGAGGGGGGGTGTATAATTAGAGCAGACTGGCGAAAAGCAGACTGGCGAAGAGCAGACTGGCGAGGTACGATAGACGTGTATCAACTGCAACAGGGTATCCCCATGGCTTAGAGCAGTGTTTCCCAACATTTCTGCAAATGCGGACCGTTGAAAATAACAATAAATTTTGCAGACCGGTGAAAATGTGAAAGAAATTTCACGCAAGTGAAAATATGAAGAAAAAAAAATTCGCAAACCGGTGAAAAGAGGAAACATTTTTCGCGCATAGCACAAACAGAAACAAAAAGTCGATATTTATATAATATTGTGTGCAAACATTTTTAAAATCTAATATTATCAAATGAAACATCTATACCTGTTTAAAATAGCCAGACACCGAGCAGTGAATACAAAAACTAATAATAAAACGTTTCGAGAAAGCAATATTTTATTCAAATAAAGATTGTTCCCAATCTGTTGCTCCTTATTTTATTGGACTAGTTGATAACAGTGGCTATAGCCGTGTTTCTGAGAGACTGAGGGCAGCATTGAAATCAATTCTGTTTCTTTCTTTGAATTTGATCATTAACATGTTGAAAATCTTCGCATGCAAATAGGTAGTGGAAAGAAAATACAATCAACAATCTTATAGCTCTGTAACTATATATATATATATATTGATTGAAAATTCGTTTTCCAGTAATATCCAAAATCCAAAATTGAGAGAATAGTTGAATTTTCTGTTTGGACACCATAGAAGACAACTCGACCAGGTTTTCTTGTTCACAATTAACTGCATATAAGTTTATGTCTTCCATGGAGGGGTTATAAATTTATCGCTGGGCGGCAGGACATTTCTGCGAACCGGCAGTTGGGAAACACTGGCTTAGGGTACATAATAATGCACGATCGTTTGAATTTTCTGAAAGTGTGCTCATGATGAGTACCTAGACCTATGACTTCTATAGCGCAGGTTTCGTTGCACTGATGAAGCGATTAGACAAGTGCATCAGTGTTGTTACAAATTATATTTGTGAAATAAGGAACAATGTAAATGCTTTTCAGCTTTGATTCTCATTTAGCTTTTTTGTCTTTTTTTATAGTCACTTGTGACGTATCTACTGGCTTGCTTCAGGCACTGTCTCGGTGTTTCTCTCTCTCTCTCTCTCTCTCTCTCTCTCTCTCTCTCTCTCTCCCTCCCCTTATCTGCACCCTCAACACCCTCTCAAAAACTCGTCCTCACGATTGTATTCTGTGACACTCAGATCCCCTCAGGCCGGTGATCTGGATATAATACATTCAATATATTCAATGTATACTCACGTATGATCACACTCAATCAATATGCTTATACACACACTCTGGAACATTCATCATTCCCTCGGTATCCTTCACACACAACCCACATTCAGATCTCTCCTAGTTGATCTGTACACTCGCTTAACTTTTCAGAACATACATCGTTCACAAGGTGTCCTGCACGTACACCACACATTCAGATCTCTTCTAGACACAGGGCGCCCAACACCCACCTTATAGAGCGACTGGCCAAGACTCTAAGGCGTATGCTGGTTCAGCAACCCTGTTCTATCTCACTAACAATCGTAAAACAGCCTAAACAGACTCCTAGCTAAATTCTCTCTCTCTCTCTCTCTCTCTCTCTCTCTCTCTCTCTCTCTCTCTCTCTCCAGTCTACTTGAGTTAAACTTGGTCTAGTATTATATAGTCTCAAGTAGTATCAGAGCTATCCAATCGACCTCTAGGGGATGTCTTGACCCAGCCATCCCCTAGTTGGGATCTGCCTCCAGTTAGTTGTTATTGGCACGAATCACTCCTAATTCATGTTACTCAAACGCACCTAGCCTCTATCTTTACTAGACACATTCTTTCCCCCAACCCCCTGTTTTCCTTTGTTGACTTAATATCGAGACGGTAAGTGACCTTGGCGTTGTGGCGAGAGTGACCTTGGCACACATTCAGGTACCTTTGTTTCCAGAGTCGCTGACAACATAACCCCTGCCCTAAACGCTCATGCTCCGGCTGGAACTGTTACACTTTGTTTATGTTGTTGGTGCTCAAAGCTGCTCCCTTTCTTTGGTGTCGGGTTACGGTGGTTCTTCTTATATCACAAGGCGTATTTCAGAAGGTGGGTATGGATATATTATATTATTAGGCTTCCAGGTACGCTCACAACTATCGGGATCACAGTGTTGGTCCTCACGCCATGTGCCCGATGTCTGGGACAAAGTCTGTTTCCACGACAGGTAGGATCTTGATCAGTGTATTTCACCTAACCCTAACGATAATCCTTGTTCTCTCTCGCGTCATGGAGTTATGTAAATGATGGTGACGATCGTGGAGGTGCAGTGGTCCTATTCTTTCTTCAAAATAAATGTTTGTGAAATCCATTCGGGAAACTAAATAACAAGCAATAAACAAAGCTGTCCAGTTATGTTCTTTAAGGATAGAATAGGGCGTCAACAAATAGAGCAGCAGATTGGGGTGATAAAGAGAGGATGGATATGACCCACTCACAGAAAGAATCCGGGCAAATAACCACACATGCGCTGGATTGGAATCCAAAGGGAAAGAGGTAGATGATAAGACTAAGAAACACCTGGCGACGGACGGTCGAGAAGGAAGTCAGTTCAACTCGGGATCTCGTGGACCACACTCAAGAAGACAACACAGAATAGGAACAGTTCCGGACCAATATTCAAAAGGAAACCAGCTGGATACATGATGATGATGATGTCCTTGGAATACAGTTAAGAACGGGGCGAAGAGCGTTTTAGCGCTACCAAGAGTCGTGAATACCGATTATTTGTGTATGACTCACGCGCTCTGTGGGCCGTTCAGTTCTAAAGAATCGATGTACTGCACTCTGGGCATATCCACAAGTGATTGGAATCTCTCACTAAATGATGGCGAAGGGTGTGGATGCTGATACTTCCTATAATCCATTGGCTGAATGCACTCCTTCTTCGTTCTCTGTGGGCCTACCTCTTCCTGAAACTCGGTTCATTTCAAAGTTATGCAGCTTGTGTATTGTTTATTCTCTATTGCAGTGTCGTCATCCAACACGCGGTCACACATGTCCATATCCAAAGTGCCGATAACGGATACTTGCGCGGGCATAATACAAGCTCTTTCGTTGCCTGGAACCCCTGCATGACCAGGAAAGTTGATCAATATCTGCCGCTGGAGGCTTGAGGCCTCTCGATCTATCATCCACTCATTTCCTAACCAGTCCTTTTCTACCGTCTGAAGTAAGGATTGGAAATATGACACGATGACTGTCCTTGTTAAATAGGCCTCAGATATCCATCTCATAACTAATCAGATGAGAGTGTGTGAGAGAGAGAGAGAGATAGAGAGGGGGGGAGAGAGGACATCACAATTCTGAGTGTTAGCACCATAGCTGAGGAGGAAGACTAACATCTGGTCAGACACAACACAACATCAAGATTTCCACCTCGATTTCCTCGCAGTACTCCCTGGAAACGGGCTATTTTTCATGGCAGCCAGACTAACGAGGTGGGGGATCGACGTGATCCCCATAGTAGTAAGTGACATGCTAATGAAACCAAGCATCCACCTTCATCAGCACGCTCGGGAAGCTAGAGCAGTCCGCCACTAAACGCCCTAATCAGGCTAACAAAAAGTGTAATCCTACTCATTGTGGGATGTTCAACAACAGCAGCAGAATAGCTGGCTAACTGAAGCGCTCTGACATAACTAAAACTGACTGATTGAAAACTTCGTTAAAATATCATAAAACCCCAACAAATAACAACATGGAACTTGACACTGACATATTTCCTGAAATCCCAAACGGCTTAGGCTAGTGGTTAAGTGACAAAGTGTTAACCCGAAGGTGTTGGTTTCGATCCTCGTCACAGCACCGGCCGTTACCCTAGGGAATCAAACTCTTAGAAAATGCAGGAGGAAGCAGACCCTTACATAAAAGCCTTACATGCTGAAGTCGGATGCATTTTGCCGACAGGCGCAAAATAAAAACATAGTACAACGCAACCGCCTTGGGGAATAGACAAATAAGGTGAATGAAAAAAACAAAAACAAACAAATGGCAGTAATTGTAATTCCACACTGCTGACTAGCCCTCAGACTCTCCGATTTCCTGCCCGCCTGTGGATGTGTGTGACTAAGCAGAGAGTCCACAGACTAACCATAGCTCGTTCCTTCACTCGAGACATCCAGGAATAGGCGAATCAGGAACGCCAGCTGTGTTCTGTTAGATTGGTACGTATCGAGCACATTTTATTTCTGTTTTAGCAGCTGATGTTTAATTGATTTTCGTGACGCTAAAATGAGCGCAAAGCTAACCGATTGCTCGGCGAACTGTGGTTTCTCTCAAGATTATTCGTATACTAAACGAGGGCTTGTAGAACTGTAGTTTCTCTCAAGATTATTCGTATACTAACCGATGGCTTGGAGAACTGTGGTTTCTATCAAGATTATACGCATTTTCTCTCCAGGTGAAGCGTAAGGCCATCCCTACGGCTGACCATTACATGACGTATGTATCTGAGTTGTTGCTGTGTAGGTTGATATCCAAATGGATACAGGCCTATCAGCCTACTGAGCTGTGCCGGCAAACTCATGGAACGTATGATAAACACCAGACTGATGTGGCATCTGGAAGAAAAACGCATACTAATTCCACAGCAAGCAGGCTTTAGACAGCACAGATCCACTGAGGATCAGGTCATCCTCAAAGCCCAGGAAATAGAAGATGCCTACCGGGAACAGAAACACACAGTGGCGGTTTGGGTGGACCTGGAAAAGGCATTTGACAAAGTCAAGCTAAGAAGAAGTGAAGTGTGTGGGAAAATGTACAAGTGGATCAACCACTACCTCAAAAACAGAACGGCCAGAGTTCAAGTACAAGGGCAGATGAGCAAAAAGGTGACACTTGAGCAGGGAGTACCCGAAGAAGGAGTACTGTCACCCACACTCTTCCTGGTGTATATAAATGACATTACAGAGAATATACCAAGAAGAGTCCACAGCTCAATGTTTGCAGACGATCTGGCTATGTGAACCTCTGAAAAGAATCTCACCATAGCAAGAAATCGGATGCAGCAGGCCCTAACATCGCTGGAAGAGTGGGCGAATTCATGGCTGGTCAAAATAAACGAGGAAAAAACATGTACAATATTCTCACTATCAATCAAACCCCAAAACACGAAATTAAGTCTAAACGGCAAATACCTGCAGCCAAACGACAACCCAAACTACCTGGGAGTCACATTTGATCGGCGCATGACATGGAAAAGTCAGATCGAGAGAAACCGAATTAGAGCCAGAGAAAGAATGGCAATCATGAGGAAACTTGCTGGCACAAGCTGGGGAGCAGACGAAAGCACACTAAAGAAACTGTACACTGGAAGAGTGAGACCAGTTCTCGAGTATGGCATTGCGGCATGGACAACAGCAGCAAAGGCGAACTTCGATAAAGTTAGCAAACTTCAAAACCAAGCCATGAGAGTTATAACAGGAGGCATGAAGTCAATGCCAATTGTAGAACTTGAAAAGATGACAAAACTGCAATCCATGGCCGACAGAAGACTGCAGAGCCCAGCTGCAATCAGAGAAACTCAGAAGACTGACTGACCATCCAATGCACCAGAGACTAAACAATTTCGGAAGTGGGAAACTAAAGCGAAGAAACTTTGCAGAAATAGCCAAAGCAAAGTTGCACGAAAACCCCATGAACGCACTAACAACACCAAAGCCCATCCCTACTGTACGAAAACCTATCTGGAGGCAGCATATATTTCCAGAGGTGGTAGAAAATATACCAGGTATTAGAAACAAAAACTGCCAGTCTGAAAAAGAAAGAAGAGATACTACCCTGAGTTACATAACGAAAAACTACCCAAGCATGGACTGGACCCATGCATACACCGACGGTTCCGTAACAAATACAACACAGTACGGAGGGGCAGGAGCATTCCTGAGCCTACCAAATGGCAGACAAATAACACTGTCATTCGCTACTGGAAAATACACAAGCAGTTTCAGAGCGGAGGCAGAGGCACTGAGAGCAGCAGTGAAATAAATGGTGACAGGTAAAAGGAATGAAAGCCACATAGTCCTGCTTACAGATGCACTGGCCGTAGTCACAGCACTGAAAAGCCAGAAAAATACTGAACTTAATGATTTAAGAGCAGTACTCTGTCAACTATGCCAGCAGGCCGCACCAAAAAGGGTAGTGGTGCAGTGGGTTCCATCTCACTGCAACATCCAAGACAACGAGGAGGCAGACAGACTGGCAAAAGAAGGTGCAAAACTACCACAACCTGATACTATAGTATGACAAACGAAGAGTTGAAACGGCTCATTAGAGCTAGATATATGACCAAATGGGAAACCGAACATACTGGCTACACCAAAAACGATGCCTATTACCAGTTGAACAGAAAAGAGCAGGTCGTGGTCTTCAGACTTCGCACTGGCCACAATAGACTAAGGTACCACCTATTCAACAAATTGAAGATAGGTGGCACCGACGAATGCCCGTTCTCATCCTCTCACTCTAGCCGAGAAGCCCCAGCCTGATGTCCCACTGTGCAGCACTGATCCGTCGGTGTATATGACAGCATGACTCTCCTACGTGTTCTCAGTTAGTTATCAGATGATTCACATTGTGCTCTGCTCTTCCATTGGTCCA
>JAVGWX010000005.1:82244665-82417165 GCA_036924085.1 Ariolimax columbianus
CTGGTATCAGACCTCGATGACGTAACCAATGTGTTGTACTTGCTGGCCCGATCGCCCAAACGGAAACCGAATTACAGATCCTCATTGATAGGTTGGCAAAATCACGTGATCTGTTTGGACTCACCATCAGCGTAAATAAAACAAAAGTGATCATTCAATGTGCAAATCCTCCAGACATTGTCTTGAGCGATAAATATCTGGAGGTAGTAAATCACTTCAAATACCTCGGATCTATCATCACCGACAACCTTTCACTGGACGCGGAGCTGCAGAAGCGATTAGGAATGGTATCATCAGCACTTGCCAGGCTCTCGCAGAGAGAGTGGAATAGCAACATGCTGACCATCTTATCAAAGGTTGCTGTGTACAGATCATGTGTGATTATTACCCTGCTCTATAGCAGCGAAACATGGACACTGTATGCCTCACATGAAAAAAGGGTAAATGCTTTTCATATGAGCTGCCTGAGACGCATACTTTGAATTTCATGGAGTGACAGAGGAACTAACAACGAAGTGAAGCGTGACCTGAAGCCGTTGGATATGAACATCTGCAACTGGGAGGAGCTTGCCAAAGACAGGCTAGGATGGAGGAAGGCTTTGTGTGTTGGTCTGCAGGCAGGGGAAGACAAGATGCGTCTAGGACAGACCCGGCTGGAGGAAGGCTTTGTGTGTTGGTCTGCAGGCAGGGGAAGACAAGATGCGTCTAGATGCAGACCACAAACGTTTGCGGCAAAAGTTAGGGCAACAACTGACTGTCACCTCTCTAGTGTGAAGCCTATTGTCTCTTGAGACTGACAGGATGCCAATCAATCAATCACTAGCTTCTAGATGAGGATTGTCACAAATGATATATCTGCCACCTGCATGTTTGCAGAATGTGAAGCCAGCACCCTTACTTTTTTTCAATTACGTAATTTCAGAGATGTAAATGTTGTTCGTTCTCTGTGAATTTTTCATGTCTGTACATTTATCGTTTAACAACTTGTTTTTCAAAGTTATCAACTATCTTTTCTTCTTCTTCGGTTTCCGGTGGTATGTGTAGACAGACTGTCATGTTCTAGTGCCTAGTGTGAGAATGACCTTTATCCGGGTATGTGTAGACAGACTGTCATATTGTAGTGCCCAGTGTGAGAATGACTTTTAGTAAATAATCAGGACAAGCATTGTTCTTTTCTCTGGGTTTCTTCTTCTTCTTCTGCGTACGCAGTCAGACAGTAACCATTATTTTTTTGAAAAAAGCGGCGGTCATCCTGAGGCTGTCGTCACTGCCATATAGCTTGTCTTGCAGTTCCACTGGTAATGGCCACATCTGCTCTCTCTGATCCTCGTATGTCGGGCAGTTCTGCAGCAGATGTTCAGCGGTCATTTTACCAGTACCGCACGGGCATTCGTCGGTACACCCTATCTTCAATTTGTTGAATAGGTGGTACCTCAGTCTATTGTGGTCAGTGCGAAGTCTGAAGACAACGACCTGCTCTCTTCGGTTCAACTCGTAATAGGCATCGTTTTTGGTGAAAACCAGTATGTTCGGTTTCCCATTTGGTCATGTATCTGGCTTTGATAAGCCGTTTTGACTCTTCGTACGTCATACTGGTATCTGTTTGTGGTAGTCTTGCACCTTCTTTTGCCAGTCTGTCTGCCTCCTCGTTGCCTTGGATGTTGCAGTGTGATGGGACCCACTGTACCACTACCCTTTTTGGTGCGGACTGCTGGCACAGTTTGCAGAGTGCTGCTCTTAAGTCATTAAGCTCAGTGTTTTTATGGCTTTTTAGCGCTGTGACTACGGCGAGAGCATCTGTCAGCAGGACTATATGGCTCTCATTTTCACTGTGTGTCACCATTTCTTCCACTGCCGCCCTCAGTGCCTCTGCCTCCGCTCTGAAATTGCTTGTGTACCTACCAGTAGCGAATGACAGTGTTATTTTTCTGCCATTTGGTAGGTTCAGGGATGCTCCTGCCCCTCCGTTCTGCGTTGTGTTTGTTACAGAACCGTCGGTGTATGCATGGGTCCAGTCCATGCTTGGGAAGCTTTTCGTTATGAAGCTTAGGGTAGTATCTCTCCTTTCTTTTTCAGTCTGGCAGTTTTTGTTTGCAATATATATATATTTTCTACCACCTCTGGAAATATATCCTGCCTCCAAGTAGGTTTTCTTACAGTAGTGATGGGTTTTGGTGATGTTAGTGCGTTTATGGGATCTTCGTGCATCTTTGCTTTGGCTATTTCTGCAAAGTTTCTCCGCTTTAGTTTCCCATTTCCCAAATTGTTTAGTCTCTGGTGCATTGGATGGTCGGTCAGTCTTCGGAGTTTCTCTGACTGCAGCTGGGCTCTGCAGTCTCTTCTATCGGTCATGGATTGCAGTTTTGTAATCTTTTCAAGTTCTACAATTGGCGTTGACTTCATGCGACCTGTTATAATTCTCATGGCTTGGTTTTGAAGTTTGTTAACTTTATCGAAATTCGCCTTCGCTGCTGTTGTCCATGCCGCAATGCCATACTCGAGAACTGGTCTCACTCTTCCAGTGTACAGTTTCTTTAGTATGCCTTCATCTGCTCCCCAGCTTGTGCCAGCAAGTTTCCTCATGATTGCCATTCTTTCTCTGGCTTTCATTTTCTCTCAATCTGACTTTTCCATGTCATGCGCCGATCAAATGTGACTCCCAGATAGGTTTGGTTGTCGTTTGGCTACAGGAATTTGCCATTTAGACTTAATTTGGTACTTTGGGGTTTTAATGAAAGCGAGAATATTGTGCATGTGGTTTTCTCCTCGTTTATTTTGACCAGCCATGAGTTCGCCCACTCTTCCAGCGATGTTAGGGCCGTCTGCATCCGATTTCTTGCTATGGTGAGATTTTTTAGAGGTCCACATAGCCAGATCGTCTGCAAACATTGAGCTATGGACTCTTCTTGGTATATTCTCTGTAATATCGTTTATATATACCAGGAAGAGTGTGGGTGACAGTACTCCCCCTTGGGGTACTCCCTGCTCCAGTGTCACCTTTTTGCTCATCTGCCCTTGTACTTGGACTCTGGCCGTTCTTTGTTTGAGGTAGTGATTGATCCACTTGTACATCTTGCCACAAACATCACTTCTTCTTAGCTTGACTCTAAGTCCATCTTTCCAGACTTTGTCAAATGCCTTTTCCAGATCCACCCAAACAGCTACTGTGTGTTTCTGTGCCTGGTAGGCATCTTCTATCTCCTAGGCTATGAGGATGACCTGGTCCTCGGTGGATCTGTGCTGTCTAAAGCCGGCTTGCTGTGGAATTAGTATTCGTTTTTCCTCCAGATGCCACATCAGTCTGGTGTTTATCATCCGTTCCATCAGCTTGCCGACACAGCTCAGTAGGCTTATGGGCCTGTATCCATTTGGATCTGTTTTGTCCTTTCCTGTTTTTGGTACTGGTACCAGTATTGCGTCTTTCCATGCCTGTGGTACAATTCCCTTTTTCCAGCTTTGGTTCAGGACCGATAGCAGTTTCCTCTTCGCTGTTTGGCCCAGCCCCATCAGCATTTCGTTTGTTATCCCGTCTTTTCCGGGAGATTTCCTTTTCTTTAGTGTTCTCATAGCCTCTTCCATTTCGCGCATTGTTAGTTTGGCCATCATGTGCTCTTCAGGTGCCGTATTCATGTTTTCGTGTCCCTTTAGCTCTTCGCTAATGCCTGTATGCTTATCTGCAGGGACCTCGATGTGGTTTGCTCTGGCATAGTGATCGACAAAGGCGTTTGCGGCTTTCTTACCGGTGAGCAAGTTTTCGCCCTGCTTGATAGTAATTTGTTTGTTTGACGGGGTTTCGTCATTCATGGCTCTGACTAGCTTCCATAGCTTGTTCCCTTCTTTGTCCAGGCTTAGACTTTCCGTTTTATTTTTCCAGCTTTCTCTTGCTGTTTGCTTGAGAGTGTGTTTGTACTTCGCCGCGGCGGCTTTGAGGGCGATGTTTGCCTCCATGGATTTTTCTCGCTCTGCCATGTTCCTAGCATTGGGATGGTTTCAGTGGCGGCTTGCATTATTGCCTTCCTTAGGCTCTCTACCATGGGCTTCATTTTGGTGTTTCGTGTGTTGATGGTTTCACACAGCCCATCTGTCAGGATTGCAAATCTGTCCCAGTCGGCTCGTTTGTAATTCCAACGTGGGGGCGGTTTTGTTTCCTGTGGGCCTACTTCCATGTCAATGGTTAGCCTGATCGGCCTGTGGTCGCTACCTGCCAGTTGGTTTAGCACCTGGCGGTCTATTTTATGGTGTATGTCCTGTGTGGAGAAGGCCAAATCTGGAGTCGAGGTGGTATGCCATGTTCTTGAATAGAAGCTAGGGCTATCCTCCGGCCTATTGATTAGGGAGAGATTTGCATCTATCTCCCAATCTTCCACTTCGTCACCTCTGCTGTCTGTGTCAGAGTATCCCCATCTCTCCGAGTGGCTATTGAAATCTCCAACTACTATGCAGTTGGAGTCTCTGACCTCCATACTCGAGAGCGATAGGTCTCTATTTGGTGGTCCGTACAGATTGCAAATGCGGAGCTTCGTCTATTGAGCCATTATGTCAACTCCTATAATTTCTGCTTGTCCGGTGTGATTGACAGATACCGCGCTACTCGGTATGCAGTTTCTGGTCAGTATCAGGACCCCTCCTTTGTGGCCTTCTCTATCTAGACGGAAGGTCTGGTATCCTCTGAGAATTTATGATTATTGTTGAGGTGCGTTTCCTGGATACATGCCACGTCAATCTTACCTTCATGCAGGTGATGTGTTAGGGAAAGTTTTTTGTTAATGACTCCCTCCGCATTCCACTGTAGTATTTTGAGGGTCTTGAGGTTTTGGTCAATAGAAGTTGCCCCATAGCCATGTGCCTTGACTCCACGACACATGGGTGGGTGACCACCAGTAGTCAAGGGTGGGTCCTTCGAGGCGTGGGGCCCGGCACTATCGCTGCCTGGCGGGACTCCGCAGGATGAGCGCCATGCGTTTATCTAATAGGTTGTACTGTCATCATGCTGCGATTTACGTTGCACTGTTTTGTTAGGCTTGCGGCCCCGTGCATCCGATTTCAACAGGCGTTTCTGTAGGGATGCCCTCCTTAGCCTTTGGCTGTCCCCAGCCTATCTGCAAGGCAGCAGTTGTTTATGATCAGAGTTGTCTCTCTTATGGAAGTTGTCTTACCAGACTATCGAGTCTTCACTACTCGTGTCTATAGGGTGCAATGATGATATGTGAGATATATGAGATGGAATGGTTTACCCGGAAGAGAGGCAGTCCAGTGTGTCTGTATCCCAGGATCGTCACGTCCTTCCAGAAACGTAGCATTTGCATGTGAGTGGGGTATCTCTTTCTTTTTATTTTCTTGGCTTCTATGCAGGGATGGTACGCCTAGCATTCCCCGCCACCTGGGGTGTTGACACAGTGGGGCAGGTGTGCAATGTCCGCTGGTCTGCATCTCTTCTGCGTCCAGCATGATAGTTATATGGCTGATAACGCACAGAGGTAGATATCGTAGCCGAAGTGCATTTAGCCAGAGGAAAAGCTTGGTAATGTCACAGAGATGTTGTTCGCCTGGTGTGCGGACAGCTCTCATGGTCATTGGTTGAGTCTCTACAGTTCATAGTGAGGTGGCTGCTCTACTGTTTTCGACACCCCGACCAGGTACTAAGTCTTTGGTTGGTGGTTTCGCACCCCATCGCCGTATAAGGTGAGTATCAAGCAGTTGTCCGCCCGCTTTGATCGGTGGACGGCAAGGATATCTTGCTGCGGCTCTACCGGATAGGGCTGGGGCGCAAGCCCCAGGTCCCGAGCATGTAGGAGCCTCCCATTGCAGTGGTGCTGAGATTTTGGGCGGGATTGCGGCTTACAAGGGTTCGGCCGTAATCCCCCACATGGTAGCCTCGCGCCATTGGCTTATCAGCCTGGTACGTGAACCAAAGTGTCTGCGGCTCCTCTCGATATGAGCTGGTTTTCCGTAGCAACGCCCTGTCATTAGTAGGGTAAAACTGACCTGTCTTCAGATGGTCTATTTCCAGCACCCGTTCACTATTTGGTCAGACGAATTTATTGAGGGCTTTTGTTTGTCAATGACCAGGTATTTGAAATCTGCGGTTTCTGCGGAGTTAAATACGATTTCCGTAGCGTTCTTTCATTAGAGTGTTAGAGAGCTGACTTGTCTTCCGTGAGTCTAATACCAGCGTACGTTCATTATTAGACCTAAACGGTAGTGCTCTCGATTTGTCAGTCGTTCTACAGTATTGGCGTGTTCAGTCAAATAAAGCCGCAGGTTCCACTCCTGGTGGTGCCCTTCCGTCAATTCCTGTAGCGAGACAATCAAGTTACTTAGAGGGTAGCCCCAGATTTTCGAGGGTCTAATTCCTGCACATGTTCACTATTAGACCCCACGAAGGTGCTCTCTTTTTGACAGTCATTCTACAGTATTGGCGTGTTAAGTTAATTTAAGCCTCAGGCTCCAATCCTGATAGTGCTCTTCCGTCAATTCCTTTGTCAAAAAACTCGATGCAGACCAACCGAGCCACAGGGGGCATAACCCCAGATTTCTGAGGGTCTAAATCCAGCACCAGTTCCATATTAGACCCCAGAAAAGTGGTCTCGGCATGTCAATCATTTCAGTGTTGGCCGTGTTGAGTCAAATTAAGCCGCAGGCTCCACTCCTGGTGGTGCCCTTCCGTTAATTCCTTTAAGTTTCAGCTTTGCAACTATACTTCCCCCGGAACCCAAACACTTTGGTTTTCCGGAAGCTGCCCGCAGAGTCATCGAAGCAACTCCTGCGGATCGCTAGTCGGCATCGTTTATGGTCAGAACTACGACGGTATCTGATCGTCTTCGCGCCTCTGACTTTCGTTCTTGATTAATGAAAACATTCTTGACAAATGCTTTCGCAGTAGCTCGTCTTGCGGCGATCTAAGAATTTCACCTCTAACGCCGCAATACGAATGCCCCCGTTTGTCCCTGTTAATCATTACCTCCAGTTCCGAAAACCAACAAAATAGAACCGAGTTCCTATTCCATTATTCCATGCACCATTATTCAGGCAGCCGAGGCCTGCTTTGAACACTCTAAATTTTTCAAAGTAAACGCGCCGGCCACCCACGACGCTCAGCGAAGAGCACCCGTGGGAGAGAGCCGGCAGACGGTAGGGCAGGAGACAACGGGCAGTGAACCGGCTCGAGCCGGACCGCCCGCCTGCGCCTGAGATCCAACTACGAGCTTTTTAACTGCAACAACTTTAATATACGCTTTTGGAGCTGGAATTACCGCGGCTGCTGGCACCAGACTTGCCCTCCAATAGATCCTCGTTAAAGGGTTTAAAGTGTACTCATTCCAATTACGGGGCCTCGAAAGAGTCCCGTATTGTTATTTTTCGTCACTACCTCCCCGTGCCGGGAGTGGGTAAGTTGCGCGCCTGCTGCCTTCCTTGGATGTGGTAGCCGTTTCTCATGCTCCCTCTCCGGAATCGAATCCTGATTACCCGTTACAAACATGGTAGGCATGTCACGTACCATCGACATTTGATAGGGCATACATTTGAAAGATGCGTCACCGGCACATGAGGCCATGCGATCAGTACAAAGTTATCCAGAGTTACCAGTGGGGACGCCGCAACCCCGCGAGGGGAAACGACGATTGGTTTTGAACTAATAAAAGCGCTCTTTCCGCGAGGGTCGGAGCTTGGTAAGCATGTATTAGCTCTGGAATTGCCACAGTTATCCAAGTAGGATCGTGTCATCTAAGGAACCTCGACTGATTTAATGAGCCATTCGCGGTTTCACCGTGAGACAGTGTGAACTTAGACATGCATGGCTTAATCTTTGAGACAAGCATATGACTACTGGCAGGATCAACCAGATATCTGTCGGAGACGTACGTACAGCACACACCGGTCGGCGGAGAAAGGGTGTGTAAAAAGCCTCACTGGGACGGCCGCAGGGACCGACTGACGGGACGGACGGACGGTTGTTCCACCCGTCCCTCACTCCGTCGACCTAGGACCGCCTGACAGGGGCCTCCCACACGCACCAGACGACCGACCGACCGGGCTCGCTCGAGGAGGGATGGCAGCGCTCTGTGCAGAACGGATCCCAACGACCTCGGCGATGAATTTCACTGGGACTAGAGACAATTTGGCCTGCCGGCCTGCCCTTCTCCGTAGGAGAACGCAGGGCCTCGAGGCACGATTCCTGCTTTCCATTTGCCGGTCACATGCTCTTTGCGAGAGTCGGACCACCAGCGAGACGTACTGTCGAGCTCTGCTATAAGCCTTAGATAAATCACCACGGACGGACCACGTTTCCTGATACGGACCAGACGAGCGCACCTCGGTGGAGGAGCCGCTACAACAAACCGCACCCAATTCGCTCTACGGGGAAAGGCAGGCGAGCGTTTTCCGCAAGCCCGCGCTATCGCTCTGCCTGGCGGGGCTGAGATCGCTTTACGAACACTGGTTGAAATTGAGTCGCTGCGGCGAGACAACTACCCAAGATTTCTCTGGGTTTGAAATGTTGTTATTGTTGTTGTTGCGAATTCTCCACAATGAGTAGGTTTACTCTTTTGAGTACCCTGAAAATGACGTTAAGTGGCGATTTGCACTAGTTTTCCTCACATCTCACGCGTATTGATGAAGGTGAACCGTGTCCTCCAGGCGGTTTTGTTATGCTTGACTTCATCTCTATGTCGCTTATTACTACGGGAATCACGTCGATCAACTATCCCGTTAGCCAATCTACCATGAAAACAAACTGTTCACAGGCAGGACTGCAAGAAAGTCGAGTTGAGGATCTTCGTCAGTATTTCTGGGTTTGAAATACGATGATACAGACTTCTGCTTAGCTTCTGCTTTTAATTGGTGGGTAGAATTGATCGTTTAGCGTCTTTCAAATAATTCGAGCAATATTTATCTCTGTTACGTTTTTAAAAAAGAATAACGCTAACGATGTGGTGCACTCAATTTGCGATGAATCTCGAGTCTTTGGGTGTAACAGCAGTGCAAGTTTATCATTTTCAGTAAAATCACGTACAGTATGTGATTTCATGAATGATGTTTCCACAAACTTCATCATTAATTACTGTAGAACTCTTAAAATATTATCCAACCGAAGGTACATATTTTGTCTTAAGCCACAAAACAGCTTAAAGGCATAATATTTACTTTTCAATTACATAAAAAAATGTCACATAACGTCGATTGTACAATAACTACAAAAATAGTTTCATTTATTTATATCCCATAATTGCTGATGCATTATTTTCAAGATAGTCACTTATTCCTGTACACCCTATTGAGGTTAACGAGCTAATAGCATTCATGAAAGTGATGCCGTCATATAAAATGATGGATCGATGTTATGCAGTGAGAAATCATGTTGACTATTATCTCCTAGTGTGAGAGATCTTATTGTTGCTAACCAGCTGAGCGGGCATACAAGACAACAACTTCTAGTATGGCAAAGGATATAGAAGCAGTGACCTCAGCTCTGAGGTGGCTTTCTGAGTCCTGTTTAACAAGGGCAGTCATCGTGTGTACTCCAAACTCGGAAATGTACAATTTGACTGGCTAAGACATGAAGTGATAACAGCTGTAAAGACAGACTTGCAGGGGCTGATGTGGATCTTTATACGAGTTGATAACAGCTGTAGAGACCTCAGACTTACAGGGGCTGGTGTGGATGTACTAACTTGAGTTGATAACAGCTGTAGAGACCTCAGACGATGTACTAACTTGAGTTGATAACAGCTGTAGAGACCTCAGACTTACAGGGGCTGGTGTGGATGTACTAACTTGAGTTGATAACAGCTGTAGAAACCTCAGACGATGTACTAACTTGAGCTGATAACAGTTGGAGAGACCTCAGACGATGTACTAACTTGAGTTGATAACAGCTGTAGAGACCTCAGACTTACAGGGGCTGGTGTGGATGTACTAACTTGAGTTGATAACAGCTGTAGAGACCTCAGACTTGATGTACTAACTTGAGTTGATAACAGATGTAGAGACCTAAGACTTGCAGGGGTTGGTGTGGATCTACTAACTTGAGTTGATAACAGCTGTAGAGACCTCAGACTTGCAGGGGCTGGTGTGGATCTACTAACTTGAGTTGATAACAGCTGTAGAGACCTCAGACTTCCAGGGGCTGGTGTGGATGTACTAACTTGGTCATGCTGAGGTTCTGACGAAGGAACTAATATTTTGGTTTGCCAACTACCCTTATGAGCATATTATATTTGAATATGGGGGATGGGGGCATTTTAATGATGAAATATCAATGACTTAATCAGTAGTGCCCAGACTAAGAGGTCGACCGAAGTGGACGCATGAGACAACGGAGTAAAAGTATTTTCAACTAATGACCTCCATGAACCATCAGTATATACACTCTTCGTCATTTGCCGAGAGAGACTGAGCACCTATAGGTATTTCACGAATGCTGTGAAGTCGCTTCTTAGTAGAAGAACAGAAAAGAAGTACAAAAATCACTTGTTCGACAATGATAGGGTAGTGGGTGAACCAACAATCCAGAGCCTGCACTTGTGTGAATTCAGTCGTGGTCAAACATGAAAGATCGAAACTGGAGTATCTGCAGCCAACAAACTAAATGAACCACTTCTCACTATACACTTCTACATTCAATAATAGATACATTTCACCTATATGTAAGGGGAGGAAGACTAACGTCTGGTCAGGGAAGAAAAACTGATCAGACATATTAATCAGGGTCAGGCAAAATATACTGATCAGACATATTAATCAGGGTCAGGCAAAATATACTGATCAGACATATTAATCAGGGTCAGGCAAAATATACTGATCAGACATATTAATCAGGGTCAGGCAAAATATACTGATCAGATATATTAATCAGGGTCAGGCAAAATATACTGATCAGACATATTAATCAGGGTCAGGCAAAATATACTGATCAGACATATTAATCAGGGTCAGGCAAAATATACTGATCAGACATATTAATCAGGGTCAGGCAAAATATACTGATCAGACATATTAATCAGGGTCAGGCAAAATATACTGATCAGACATATTAATCAGGGTCAAGCAAAATATACTGATCAGACATATTAATCAGGGTCAGGCAAAATATACTGATCAGACATATTAATCAGGGTCAAACAAAAACATACTAGACAAGACCCTCACCTTGGCTTCCTCGTAGCTCTCCATGGAAACGGGCTGTTATCATTGCAGTCTGGCTAACGAGGTGAGAAATCGACGTGATTCCCCCGTAGAAGTGAATGACACGCAGATGAAGCCAAGCATAGCACAACCGCTTGGAGGACACCGGTTCACCTTCATCGGGATTTGAGGAAAGCTATTGCAACCCGTCACTTAACGCCCATTTCAGGGCGCACAAGAGTAGCCTAATCATTGTGGGCATTCTCAAACAACAACACCTATATGCATGAATGAAGCGTGGTGATGTCGTTGATGACTCCAAAAACGTTGCTTATCGGACTTTGGTCTTTTTTGTGTGGACTATGTAATATGGTTATCGAGGACAATTTTGTGTCCTTTACTTGGGCGTTTTGTGTGTGTCACGTGACTACATTGTCTATCACATGACCTAATTTTGAGACTGCTCAGTGCTATTTCCATCTGTCAATTGGATATTTCGTATGCATATCGTAATGCCTCGCTAACAAAAGTGTACAGATTAGTTTTCTCAAATGTGAGTTGTTGGTTAAGTAAACTGTACATGTTAATTGAATTGTGAATTTTAAATTTATTAAATCGTTGTCTCTCGTTAAGAATCTACGCCACTGCACATCTGGATGACCCAAAGGTGCTCAGTTCCTATGTAATGACCAAGAGAGTAGAAAATGATGATTACTGTAGCTCTCTCTTGTCGACCACATCTTTAAACCATCACTTCAGAATATCTTTTTTTCAGCTGGGTACAAATCTGGTCGTAAAAGTATAATGTCTGCTACCAGCAGGTTCATAGACTGTTCACAAACAGTGCTATCACCCTCCTAGCAGGCAGTCATTGATCGACAATTTATTTTTCTTCGTACGCTGTCAGACGTCAACCTTTATTTTTTCGAAAAAAAGCAGCGGTCATCCTGAGGCTGTCGACACTGCCATAGAGCTTGTCTAGTGTTGCCACTGGTGATGACCACATCTGCTTACTCTGGTCCTCGTATGTCGGGCAGTTTTGCAGTAGATGTTCAGCGGTCATTTTCCCAGTACCGCATGGACAATTTATTCAACTTTGACAACCTTAAATAAAACAGTAGTAATAAAGTGGGAACCGTTATTATTGGTCAAGTGTTAGAGATTTCACTGTTTGAGGTTTCATGTCAATGTGTTGCTTGATACATGCCTCACATCCGTACTGCCCCGTGTACACTCGCCTTGGAGAAGGCCAATGTAACATTAACAGCATAGGATGTTTGATCAAAAAGTTTCAGAATGTATTTTGTAAAGTTTTTAGGGGGGCCTACCTAGAACCTCGTCAGCCTTTGCATCGAAATGCTCCTGTCTCTATTAATAGATCGTACTCAAAGTTGTTCTCACGTCTGGAAGCAGTGCTGGTAAGTGTTGGGTTCGAGGTGGGGGGAAGACATACAGATCAGTCTTCCAGCTGCCCAAAATTGTTTCGATGCGCTGAAATCCAATCACTGTAAAGAATGAGGGAAACCAAAAAGGGTTGTGACCATTATGGAGGGTGGAGACCACTATAAAGTATGTGTACCACCATGAACGATGCGGGTAATTATGAAGGGTGAGTGCGGCTATTAAAGGTAAGGACCACAATGAACTGTGCCGGTTACTATGACATGTGAGGGTCAATATGAAGAGTTTGGACCACTCTGAAAGGAGTGGGCCACCGAGAATGGTGTGGGCCGCTAAGAAGAGGAGCGGCAACTGTGAAGAGTATGGGTCATTATGAAGTGTGCGGACACTGTTGAAATTCATATATAGAATATGCAGACATAGATATCCAAGGCCAACACGATGTTTAAGCACACAACTGACATAGCGTTGAAATAACAGAGACGGTAGAGCGCTCATATTTCACGCAAAGGTACCGGGTTCAAACCAATGTACAGTGGGTTTATGGCCAATATTTCGCAACTGACCCTGATGTGAGGTGAATTTTTGCTTAGAGTGTTTTATCTGACACGGACGTAAAATGTTGTTCTTAGTCAGTATGCTGCACATAATCCTGACATGAAGTGGGATTTTAGTCAGTATGTTGCACATAATCCTGACATGAAGTGGGATTTTAGTCAGTATGTTGCACATAATTCTGACGTGAAGTGGGATTTTAGTCAATATGTTGCACATAATCCTGACGTGAAGTTGGATTTTAGTCAATATGTTGCACATAATCCTGACGTGAAGTTGGATTTTAGTCAATATGTTACACATAATTCTGACGTGAAGTGGGATTTTAGTCAATATGTTGCACATAATCCTGACGTGAAGTTGGATTTTAGTCAGTATGCTGCACATAATCCTGACATGAAGTGGGATTTTTGTCAGTATGTTGCACATAATCCTGACATGAAGTGGGATTTTAGTCAGTATGTTCCACATAATCTTAACATGAAATTGAATTTTAGCCAGTATGATTCACCTGACTCTGATGTTGCTCTTCACATAAACAGGATGTCCTTTCACATAACGCTCATTAGTAAAATTTCGAAAATACCGAACCGGTTACTGTTCTGTGTTCCACATTCCGGCCTCGGCAACATACAGGACCTACCCTCATGACATGTCAGAGAATAAATGGCATAGCTGTTCTATTATCTTCCCTTAACCATTCCCTGGGAAACCTTGTTATTCTCTCAATGTTGTATTCATACATCGTATATAGGATATTGTACCTAGAGCGCTTTTTCAAAAACACAGAAGGTTACGCCTCACTCAACGGTCTTTTGTCCTATTAGAATGGAGGGATGCATTTAGATAGTCTTCTGCCCCTAGATGTTTTAATACAGTACTTTTTTGTTCCTGACATAGTGATTATTCTTATGATCCTAGTTTAGCACTGGTTATAACTATTCTTCTTTCTGTCACAGAGTGTTCGGAGCTAGAGGGGTTAGACACATTACATTATCCTAGTATATCACTGGTTAAATTCTCGTATCTGTCACACAGTGTTCGGAGCTAGAGGGGTTAGACACATTACATTATCCTAGTATAGCACTGGTTAAATTCTCGTATCTGTCACACAGAGTGTTTGGAGCTTGAGGGGTTAGACACATTACATTATCCTAGTATAGCACTGGTTAAATTCTCGTATCTGTCACACAGAGTGTTTGGAGCTTGAGGGGTTAGACACATTACATTATCCTAGTATAGCACTGGTTATATTTTCGTATCTGTCACACACAGAGTGTTCGGAGCTAGAGGGGTTAGACACATTACATTATCCTAGTATATCACTGGTTAAATTCCCGTATCTGTCACACACAGAGTGTTTGGAGCTTGAGGGGTTAGACACATTACAGTATCCTAGTATAGCACTGGTTATATTTTCGTATCTGTCACACACAGAGTGTTCGGAGCTGGAGGGGTTACGTTGCGCTGCATATCTTCTCTTACAACATGATCTTGGTGTCGCAGTGGTTATTTTATTAATCTCTCGCACATCCAGGATAACTGCTACGGTTCTTTGTCCGTTGGTAGTGATATTTTGTCTGTTGGTAGTGATATTTTGTCTGTTGGTAGTAGTATTTTGTCTGTTGGTAGTAGTATTTTGTCCGTTGGTATTGATATTTTGTCTGTTTGTAGTGATATTTTGTCTGTTGTTAGTGATATGTTGTCCATTGGTAGTGATATTTATTCCACTGGTAGTGGTATTTAGCGACATGGTCACAGTGCAACGCAGCGATATATTAGGATGAAAGGGTCGCTTCTCAACATCCTGACTCTGCTAGGATGAGAGGTCACGTTGGAGCTGTGCGGGACTGGCCAACTACCTGCGGTACGAGAAGGGAGATTAAAGCAGTGGCTTCAGCTCTGAGATCTGCGACATCTTCAACACAGGCATTCATCGTGTTAGACTTCCAATCCTAACTTCGAAAGGTACAGATGGGCTTACTAAGACATTAGGGGATAGCAGCTGTAGAGACCTCAAACATTCGGGGGATGGTATTGATCTAATACACTAGTCATGCAGAGGTTATATTCAGCGAGTGAGCTGACATTTTGGTTTGCTACGCACCCATTACGGGCACACTACATTTGGATATAAATGACATTTTGAAGTCAATTAATGCCCACCTGTTGGATGGTGCTAAAGCTTTATATGATTCAGCAATTCCCAGTCTGCTGAACTTTGAAATGAAACGTTATTCTATCGGTGTGACAATATGTAGAACGCGTAAGAGTATGTACAACCATCGAGGAACAGGAACCATTTGTGTCCACGCGCTGTTTCCTTTGCTGAGAGATTGAGCCGCTGAGGGTATCATTCATGTGTGATGACGATGATTCCTTGCTACAGAATAAACCCAAATGTATTCATTGTTCCAATCTCGTCTTCTAATTCTCCCCCAGTTAGACAGCAATCCTCATTTCTGTTTACCATGTTCTTATTGTGGGATAGTGATACGATTCTGTCTTTTCCCCATATACGACCCTCTCAAAACCCTGAGGTGGCCCTGTCATAGTCAGTAATTTGAGAAGCGACCCTCTCAGAGTCAGGGCTCTGAGAAGTGACCCTCTCATACAGTTTGGAACATGAAAAGTGACTCTCTCATATAGTCGGGGCCCTGAGAAGTGACTCTCTCATGGAGCCATAACCATGAGAAGTAAACCTCTCATAAAGTCAGTGCTCTGAGAAGTGTGACCCTCTCATAGAGACATGACTGAGAAGTGACCCTCTCATGACCAACGCCTTGAGAAGTGACCATCTGATAGAGTCAGGAATTTGAGAAGTGACACTCTCATATAGTCAGGACCCTGAGAAGTGACCCTCTTACAGAGACAGGAATCTCAGAAGTGACCGTCTCATAGAGTCATGACTCTGAGAAGAGGCCCTCTCATGATCAGCGCCTGAGAAGTGACCGTCTGATAGAGACAGGGCCCTGAGAAGTGACCATCTCATAGAGGCAGGACTATGAGAAGCTACGTGCATCACTAGGGACAGAAAGTCAACAAGTCTAGGATCGCCAACGTCAGACAACATTGGAGACGTAAAGACAGCCCGGTAACCGGAGAGTGCTGCCTGAGATGAAGTGCTAGAGACTTCATTGTACTAAACACTAAACACATAGCTTGTGCATAAGGTGGAGGTGACCAGTTCCCTTCCTAGATGCCTTTCTGTTCTCAACAGTAAATCCGGTGTTAGTTAAAGTTGGGTTGGCTAGAGCGTACAGCAGACGGAAATCGAATCCCGTTCAATTTCTGCGAAAAGCGAGCATTCAACAACAACTCTAATCATGGGACCTGAACACAGTAATGAAACACTTAATGTGGGATTTATCTCATAAATAAGATTCATCTACCGTTGTCACCCCTTGTACATTATTTTCCCATAGTATGCCTGACAACAAGCAGGTCTCACGATTAGCTGTGTTTCTTAGAACGAGATCAGGCCATGTGGCCTGTGCCCGTTCACTAGAAATCTTCTTCTTCTTCTGCGTACACAGTCAGACAGTAACCATTATTTTTTCGAAAAAAGCGGCGGTCATCCTGAGACAATCGCCACTGCCATAGAGCTTGTCTTGCAGTTCCACTGGTAATGGCCACATCTGCTCTCTCTGATCCTCGTATGTCGGGCAGTTCTGCAGCAGATGTTCAGTGGTCATTTTACCAGTACCGCACGGGCATTCGTCGGTACACCCTATCTTCAATTTGTTGAATAGGTGGTACCTCAGTCTGTTGTGGCCAGTGCGAAGTCTGAAGACAACGACCTGCTCTCTTCGGTTCAACTGGTAATAGGCATCGTTTTTGGTGTAACCAGTATGTTCGGTTTCCCATTTGGTCATGTACCTGGCTTTGATAATCCGTTTTGACTCTTCGTACGTCATACTGGTATCTGTTTGTGGTAGTCTTGCACCTTCTTTTGCCAGTCTGTCTGCCTCCTCGTTGCCTTGGATGTTGCAGTGTGACGGAACCCACTGTACCACTACCCTTTTTGGTGCGGACTGCTGGCACAGTTTGCAGAGTGCTGCTCTTAAGTCATTAAGCTCAGTGTTTTTCTGGCTTTTTAGCGCTGTGACTACGGCGAGAGCATCTGTCAGCAGGACTATATGGCTCTCATTTTCACTGTGTGTTACCATTTCTTCCACTGCCGCCCTCAGTGCCTCTGCCTCCGCTCTGAAATTGCTTGTGTACTTACCAGTAGCGAATGACAGTGTTATTTTTCTGCCATTTGGTAGGTTCAGGAATGCTCCTGTCCCTCCGTTCTATGTAGTGTTTGTTACAGAACCGTCGGTGTATGCATGGGTCCAGTCCATGCTTGGGTAGCTTTTCGTTATGAAGCTTAGGGTAGTATCTCTCCTTTCTTTTCCAGTCTGGCAGTGTTTGTTTGCAATACCTGGTATATTTTCTACCACCTCTGGAAATATATCCTGCCTCCAAGTAGGTTTTCGTACAGTAGTGATGGGTTTTGGTGTTGTTGATGCGTTTATGGGATCTTCGTGCATCTTTGCTTTGGCTATTTCTGCAAAGTTTCTCCGCTTTAGTTTCCCAGTTCCCAAATTGTTTAGTCTCTGGTACATTGGGTGGTCCGTCATTCTTCGGAGTTTCTCTGACTGCAGCTGGGCTCTGCAGTCTCTTCTGTCGGTCATGGATTGCAGTTTTGTAATCTTTTCAAGTTCTACAATTGGCGTTGACTTCATGCCACCTGTTATAATTCTCATGGCTTGGTTTTGAAGTTTGTTAACTTTATCGAAGTTCGCCTTCGCTGCTGTTGTCCATGCCGCAATGCCATACCCGAGAACTGGTCTCACTCTTCCAGTGTACAGTTTCTTTAGTATGCCTTCGTCTGCTCCCCAGCTTGTGCCAGCAAGTTTCCTCATGATCGCCTTTCTTTCTCTGGCTTTCATTCGGTTTCTCTCAATCTGACTTTTCCATGTCATGCGCCGATCAAATGTGACTCCCAGATAGGTTGGGTTGTCGTTTGGCTGCAGGATTTTGCCATTTAGGCTTAATTTGGTACTTTGGGGTTTTAATGAGAGCGAGAATATTGTGCACGTGGTTTTCTCCTCGTTTATTTTGACCAGCCATGAGTTCGCCCACCCTTCCAGCGATGTTAGGGCCGTCTGCATCCGATTTCTTGCTATGGTGAGATTCTTTTCAGAGGTCCACATAGCCAGATCGTCTGCAAACATTGAGCTATGGACTCTTCTTGGTATATTCTCTGTAATATCGTTTATATATACCAGGAAGAGTGTGGGTGACAATACTCCCCCTTGGGGTACTCCCTGCTCGAGTGTCACCTTTTTGCTCATCTGCCCTTGTACTTGGACTCTGGCCGTTCTTTGTTTGAGGTAGTGGTTGATCCACTTGTACATCTTCCCACAGACATCACTTCTTCTTAGCTTGACTCTAAGTCCATCCTTCCAGACTTTGTCAAATGCCTTTTCCAGATCCACCCAAACAGCTACTGTGTGTTTCTGTGCCTGGTAGGCATCTTCTATCTCCTGGGCTATGAGGATGACCTGGTCCTCAGTGGATCTGTGCTGTCTAAAGCCGGCTTGCTGTGGAACTAGTATTCGTTTTTCTTCCAGATGCCACATCAGTCTGGTGTTTATCATCCGTTCCATCAGCTTGCCGACACAGCTCAGTAGGCTTATGGGCCTGTATCCATTTGGATCTGTTTTGTCCTTTCCTGTTTTTGGTACTGGTACCAGTATTGCATCTTTCCATGCCTGGGGTACAATACCCCTTTTCCAGCTTTGGTTCAGGACTGATAGTAGTTTTTCCTTTGCTGTTTGGCCCAGCCCCATCAGCATTTCGTTTGTTATCCCGTCTTTTCCGGGAGATTTCCTTTTCTTTAGTGTTCTCATAGCCTCTTTCATTTCGCGCATTGTTAGTTTGGCCATCATGTGCTCTTCAGGAGCCGTATTTATGTTTTCGTGTCCCTTTAGCTCTTCGCTAATGTCTGTATGCTTATCTGCAGGGACCTCGATGGGGTTTGCTCTGGCATAGTGATCGACAAAGGCGTTTGCGGCTTTCTTACCTGTGATCAAGTTCTCGCCCTGCTTGATAGTAATTTGTTTATTTGACGGGGTTTCGTCATTCATGGCTCTGACTAGCTTCCATAGCTTTTTCCCTTCTTTGTCCAGGTTTAAACTTTCCGTTTTATTTTTCCAGCTTTCTCTTGCTGTTTGCTTGAGAGTGTGTTTGTACTTCGCCGCGGCGGCTTTGAGGGCGATGTTTGCCTCCACGGATTTTTCTCGTTCTGCCATGTTCCTAGCATTTGTTACTGTATCTTCCACTTTCTGTAACTCATCATTCCAGTAGGGCTTATAGTTTTTCCTAGCTCCTCTTGGGATGGTTTCAGTGGCGGCTTGCATTATTGCCTTGCTTAGGCTCTCTACCATGGGCTTCATTTTGGTGTTTCGTGTGTTGATGGTTTCACACAGCCCATCTGTCAGGATTGCAAATCTGTCCCAGTCGGCTCGTTTGTAATTCCAACGTGGGAGCGGTTTTGTTTCCTGTGGGCCTACTTCCATGTCAATGGTTAGCCTGATCGGCCTGTGGTCGCTACCTGCCAGTTGGTTTAGCACCTGGCGGTCTATTTTATAGTGTATGTCCTGTGTGGAGAAGGCCAAATCTGGAGTCGAGGTGGTATGCCATGTTCTTGAATAGAAGCTAGGGCTATCCTCCGGCCTATTGATTAGGGAGAGATTTGCATCTATCTCCTAATCTTCCACTTCGTCACCTCTGCTGTCTGTGTCAGAGTATCCCCATCTCTCCGAGTGGCTGTTGAAATCTCCAACTACTATGCAGTTGGAGTCTCTGACCTCCATACTCGAGAGCGATAGGTCTCTGTTTGGTGGTCCGTACAGATTGAAAATGCGGAGCTTCGTCTCTTGAGCCATTATGTCAACGTTCACTAGAAATGATTTCTATTCTTTATCATGAAGGATTTACTGATAGTCTTTGTGAAAGTGCGTTTTGTGAATGAAATGGTGTTCTTATTAAAAAGACTTTTCTATGAAAGTGTTTCTTGTGCCCAAGTAGTGGGTTTGTGTTTGTTTGTTCTCATTACTTGTAAAGTCAATCTAATTCCCGTAATAACATAGGATTGTAATGGATGCTCTGTGCTGCGTTCTCATTAATTAAGGACCATCTTCTGGATATTAGCCAATCGATTTCAGCTGTTTTCGTCTCGTTTAAGTCGTTCCTAAGATTGTGATTTTGCAACCCCAAATAGATCTTTTTGTTTTAAAAAACAACGTGTATTGTTCTTGATGTTACTTTGCTACCGACAGGGTATTAATTGTTCCTGAAGTTACATTCGTTAACGACACAGTTATAATTGTTCCTGAAGTTACATTCGTTAACGACACAGTTATAATTGTTCCTGAAGTTACATTCGTTAACGACACAGTTATAATTGTTCCTGAAGTTACATTCGTTAACGACACAGTTATAATTGTTCCTGAAGTTACATTCGTTAACGACACAGTTATAATTGTTCCTGAAGTTACATTCGTTAACGACACAGTTATAATTGTTCCTGAAGTTACATTCGTTAACGACACAGTTATAATTGTTCCTGAAATAGTGATTATTGTTTCATAAATGGTGATTATTGCTCCTAAAATAGTGATTATTGTTTCATAAATGGTGATTATTGCTCCTAAAATAGTTATTATTGTTTCATAAATGGTGATTATTGCTCCTAAAATAGTGATTATTGTTTCATAAATGGTGATTATTGCTCCTAAAATAGTGATTATTGTTCCAGAATAATTGTTGCTTATTATTACTCAAATAGTGATTATGAAAGGTCCTTATTACTACTCAAATAGTAATTGTTTTTCCAGAAATGGTGCTTATCATTACTCAATGACTATTCTTCAAAAAACGTTCTTTTTATTACTTTAAAAGCAATTATTGTTTAGAAATGATGCTTCTTATTACTCAGTGATTATCTTTCAAGAATATGTGTCTATTATTACTCTTCTTCTTCTTCTTCTTCTGCGTACACAGTCAGACAGCAACCATTATTTTTTCGAAAAAAGCGGCGGTCGTCCTGAGACTCTCGCCACTACCATAGAGCTTGTCTTGCAGTTCCACTGGCAATGGCCACATCTGCTCTCTCTGATCCCCGTATGTCGGGCAGTTCTGCAGCAGATGTTCAGTTGTCATTTTACCAGTACCGCACGGGCATTCGTCGGTACACCCTATCTTCAATTTGTTGAATAGGTGGTACCTCAGTCTATTGTGGCCAGTGCGAAGTCTGAAGACAACGACCTGCTCTCTTCGGTTCAACTGGTAATAGGCATCGTTTTTGGTGTAACCAGTATGTTCGGTTTCCCATTTGGTAATGTACCTGGCTTTGATAAGCCGTTTTGACTCTTCGTACGTCATACTGGTATCTGTTTGTGGTAGCCTTGCACCTTCTTTTGCCAGTCTGTCTGCCTCCTCGTTGCCTTGGATGTTGCAGTGTGACGGAACCCACTGTACCACTACCCTTTTTGGTGCGGACAGCTGGCACAGTTTGCAGAGTGCTGCTCTTAAGTCATTAAGCTCAGTGTTTTTCTGGCTTTTTAGCGCTGTGACTACGGCGAGAGCATCTGTCAACAAGACTATGTGGCTCTCATTTTCACTGTGTGTTGCCATTTCTTCCACTGCCGCCCTCAGTGCCTCTGCCTCCGCTCTGAAATTGCTTGTGTACTTACCAGTAGCGAATGACAGTGTTATTTTTCTGCCATTTGGTAGGTTCAGGAATGCTCCTGCCCCTCCGTTCTGTGTAGTGTTTGTTACAGAACCGTCGGTGTATGCATGGGTCCAGTCCGTGCTTGGGTAGCTTTTCGTTATGAAGCTTAGGGTAGTGTCTCTCCTTTCTTTTTCGGTCTGGCAGTTTTTGTTTGCAATACCTGGTATATTTTCTACCACCTCTGGAAATATGTCCTGCCTCCAAGTAGGTTTTCGTACAGTAGTGATGGGTTTTGGTGTTGTTAGTGCGTTTATGGGGTCTTCGTGCATCTTTGCTTTGGCTATTTCTGCAAAGTTTCTCCGCTTTAGTTTCCCAGTTCCCAAATTGTTTAGCCTCTGGTACATTGGATGGTCCGTCAGTCTTCGGAGTTTCTCTGACTGCAGCTGGGCTCTGCAGTCTCTTCTGTCGGTCATGGATTGCAGTTTTGTAATCTTTTCAAGTTCTACAATTGGCGTTGACTTCATGCCACCTGTTATGATTCTCATAGCTTGGTTTTGAAGTTTGTTAACTTTATCGAAGTTCGCCTTCGCTGCTGTTGTCCATGCCGCGATGCCATACTCGAGAACTGGTCTCACTCTTCCAGTGTACAGTTTCTTTAGTATGCCTTCGTCTGCTCCCCAGCTTGTGCCAGCAAGTTTCCTCATGATCGCCATTCTTTCTCTGGCTTTCATTCGGTTTCTCTCAATCTGACTTTTCCATGTCATGCGCCGATCAAATGTGACTCCCAGATAGGTTGGGTTGTCGTTTGGCTGCAGGATTTTGCCATTTAGGCTTAATTTGGTACTTTGGGGTTTTAATGAGAGCGAGAATATTGTGCACGTGGTTTTCTCCTCGTTTATTTTGACCAGCCATGAGTTCGCCCACTCTTCCAGCGATGTTAGGGCCGTTTGCATCCGATTTCTTGCTATGGTGAGATTCTTTTCAGAAGTCCACATAGCCAGATCGTCTGCAAACATTGAGCTATGGACTCTTCTTGGTATATTCTCTGTAATATCGTTTATATATACCAGGAAGAGTGTGGGGGACAGTACTCCCCCTTGGGGTACTCCCTGCTCGAGTGTCACCTTTTTGCTCATCTGCCCTTGTACTTGGACTCTGGCCGTTCTTTGTTTGAGGTAGTGGTTGATCCACTTGTACATCTTCCCACAAACATCACTTCTTCTTAACTTGACTCTAAGTCCGTCCTTCCAGACTTTGTCAAATGCCTTTTCCAGATCCACCCAAACAGCTACTGTGTGTTTCTGTGCCTGGTAGGCATCTTCTATCTCCTGGGCTATGAGGATGACCTGGTCCTCAGTGGATCTGTGCTGTCTAAAGCCGGCTTGCTGTGGAATTAGTATTCGTTTTTCTTCCAGATGCCACATCAGTCTGGTGTTTATCATCCGTTCCATCAGCTTGCCGACACAGCTCAGTAGGCTTATGGGCCTGTATCCATTCGGATCTGTTTTGTCCTTTCCTGTTTTTGGTACTGGTACCAGTATTGCATCCTTCCATGCCTGGGGTACAATACCCCTTTTCCAGCTTTGGTTCAGGACTGATAGTAGTTTTTTCTTCGCTGTTTGGCCCAGCCCCATCAGCATTTCGTTTGTTATCCCGTCTTTTCCGGGAGATTTCCTTTTCTTTAGTGTTCTCATAGCCTCTTCCATTTCGCGCATGGTTAGTTTGGCCATCATGTGCTCTTCAGGAGCCGTATTTATGTTTTCGTGTCCCTTTAGCTCTTCGCTAATATCTGTATGCTTATCTGCAGGGACCTCGATGTGGTTTGCTCTGGCATAGTGATCGACAAAGGCGTTTGCGGCTTTCTTACCTGTGATCAAGTTCTCGCCCTGCTTGATAGTAATTTGTTTATTTGACGGGGTTTCGTCGTTCATGGCTCTGACTAGCTTCCATAGCTTGTTCCCTTCTTTGTCCAGGTTTAAACTTTCTGTTTTATTTTTCCAACTTTCTCTTGCTGTTTGCTTGAGAGTGTGTTTGTACTTCGCCGTGGCGGCTTTGAGGGCGATGTTTGCCTCTATGGATTTTTCACGTTCTGCCACGTTCCTAGCATTTGTTACTGTATCTTCCACTTTCTGCAACTCATCATTCCAGTAGGGCTTATAGTTTTTCCTAGCTCCTCTTGGGATGGTTTCAGTGGCGGCTTGCATTATTGCCTTGCTTAGGCTCTCTACCATGGGCTTCATTTTGGTGTTTCGTGTGTTGATGGTTTCACACAGCCCATCTGTCAGGATTGCAAATCTGTCCCAGTCGGCTCGTTTGTAATTCCAACGTGGGAGCGGTTTTGTTTCCTGTGGGCCTACTTCCATGTCAATGGTTAGCCTGATCGGCCTGTGGTCGCTACCTGCCAGTTGGTTTAGCACCTGGCGGCCTATTTTATAGTGTATGTCCTGTGTGGAGAAGGCCAAATCTGGAGTCGAGGTGGTATGCCATGTTCTTGAATAGAAGCTAGGGCTATCCTCCGGCCTATTGATTAGGGAGAGATTTGCATCTATCTCCCAATCTTCCACTTCGTCACCTCCGAGTGGCTGTTGAAATCTCCAACTACTATGCAGTTGGAGTCTCTGACCTCCATGCTCGAGAGCGATAGGTCTCTGTTTGGTGGTCCGTACAGATTGAAAATGCGGAGCTTCGTCTCTTGAGCCATTATGTCAACTCCTACAATTTCTGCTTGTCCGGTGTGATTGACAGGTACCGCGCTACTCGGTATGCTGTTTCTGGTCAGTATCAGGACCCCTCCTTTGTGGCCTTCTCTATCTAGACGGAAAGTCTGGTATCCTCTGATTGAGAATTTATGGTTATTGTTGAGGTGCGTTTCCTGTCTATTATTACTCAAATAGTATTTGTTGTTCCAGAAATGTTGCTTATTGTCCTAAAATAGTGAATATTGTTCCTGAAGTTACCTTTGTTACAGTAACGGTAATCAGTTTTCCTGAAATAGTGATTTTTGTTTCAGAATAGGTGCTTATTGTTCCTTAAACAGTGATTATTGTTCATGAAATGGTGCGTATTTTACAAGAAATAGTGATTATTTCTCAAAAATTATTGTGTATTGTTTCTGAAATAGTGATTATTGTTCTTAAAATAGTATTTACTTTTCAAGGAACTGTTATTATTGTTCATTAAATAGTAATTATTGTTCCAGAAAATGAACTTTTTGCTTCTGAAATGGCCCTTTTTTTCCCTGCAACATTGACTTTTGTTTCTGAACTAATGTTTAAAGCTCCGAAAGTAGTATTAATTTATCCAGAAATAGAGATTACTGTTGTTAATAGTGATTGTTGTTCAATAAATAGTGATTATTGATACAGAAATGGAACACCACTGAAGTGGTGGTTATTATTCCTGAAATAGTGATTAGTGTTCAAGAATTAGGCATGAAGGTTCCTCAAATAAGGTGTTATCATTTCCGAAATAAGTGCTTATTTCTACTGAAATAGTGTTTCTTGTTATTGAATAGTGCGAAACTTTCCGGAAACTAGATGGCAACTGTTCTTAAAAAAGTATTTTTGCTCATAAAATAGTTTTTATTGTTCACGAAATACTGCAAATTGTTTCCTAAAAACAGATTATTGTTCTATAAATAGTCATTTTGTTTCATAAATAGTGCTTATTTTTTCAGAAATAGTGCTTATTGTTTCAGAAATAGTGCTTATTGTTTCAGAAATAGTGCTTATTGTTTCAGAAATAGTGCTTATTGTTTCCGAAATAGTGCTTATTGTTTCAGAACTAATGCAATAAGGCGGGGCAACTGTTGATCTTCACAGTCTTTTATAAATTGTGGGCCTTCTTCTTGATGTCCACCTATAAGACTTCAACGACACTAGCAATCTTGACCCACTGTAACTGAAGCAGCTGTCACTGTTTCTAAAAATTGTCTACTATACCTTGAGTATCCATTATTCACTAAGTAATTGTTATTTGTGATTTTTATTACTCACGTCATCTGTTTTCATCAAAGCTATTTTTTTTTTAAATTATCAATTTATTAGTATTGCTGTACTGCCGATCATTCCTAAGGTGTTTTTTTATTTTAGAAGTGTCCAATTTGCGGAAGTGATAGTTATTCCCATAGTAATTATTGTTCCGGTATTGATTTTTATTCTTGCAGTTCAAGTTATTATTTCTGAAGCGAAAATGCTTTCTAATCTGCCCATTATCATTAATGACGCGCGTGTTACTATTCTTCTTCTTCGTCTTCTTCTTCGTTCGTTCTCAATCTCCCGCTACCAAGCCATGAAAAAGACTTTGCAAGTAGCGGAATGTAGTCCAGAGAACGGACAGCGTTGTGTCGTAGTTTACAGTTTGATTGTCATATTTGCTTTACTATTCATGGAACCTTTGTTATTCATGTTACGGATATTATTCCAAAAGTATGTGTTACTTCAGAAGTTATTATTATTTCTGAAATTATTTCTAAGTGATTTTTATTCTTAAATTGTTTCTATTTTTCTAAATGATTATTTTCATGGAATTATTACAATTCCCAAATAATTGTTATTCCTGCAATTTTAATTATTTTTAAGTGATTATTATTCCCGAATTCCTAATTATTTTCAAGTGATTATTATTCCTGAAAGTCTGTTTATTTTCCAGTGGTTATTGAGAATGAGAATTATTAATCTCGAAGTTCTCATTATTTCCGAGCGAGTATTATTGCGGAATGCCTCATTATTTCACGTGATTATTAATCCTGAAGCTCTCATGAAAACCAAGTGATTACAAAGCATGCGAGCAATTATTAGTTGTAACCTCATTATCCCTGGAATACTAACAGTTTCTGGTCCTCACTGAACGGCACTGTTTCAGAGTGACCTGCAGCAAACAAGAAATCACTGCTAAAATAACAGATTTTCTTTTAACATTCAATATGGCATCCTGGACTAATAACAAATCTCCAGGTAAGCGATTTGTTTTTAACCTTTAATTCATTCTACTTTAAAAACCTCTTTAACATTACTTATTTGTTGTTATATGTTTGCTGTTGTAAGACGAGTACTAATAATGATTGTTTAGAAACAATATAAGACACACAGAAAGAGTAATGGCAAAGATAAGTATATTATAAGCACTTACAAAACATATACTATACACAACAGAAAAGAAAGTCGAGTAATTAGCAATCTGTATTGTGATCACAAACCTCCATGGGACAGTTCAGCTATGCTTCAAGAAATGCATAAAATAGGAGAACCGGCCAACTAGTCACTCTCCAGTTGACCTAGGCTATGTCCCACCAATGACTTGCAATTATCGAATATTGACCGTTATCGATCTAGACATATGTATAGACACTATTATTTACTATCTTTCCTATCATCAAGCATTCACCACATTAACACATATGGTACTATGTTTGTGTAAGAGATCAACAAGCAACGGATAGTGGTAGTTTCAAATTAGGAAACGGAATAAACGACGATAGAAATGAAGACTCCGAGGCTATGATATAAACAAATTAGCGATATCATTCCCAAAGACAAGAATCGGCTGGAATGCTAGAATTCTGGCATTGAATCAGGCATGCATGTCTCTAATGTCAAGAAGCCAAGAGCTATCATTTTGTTTTGCATGTTCATCTGGTCAGTTCTAGAACGTGCTGTCACATGTCAACTCTGGCTTGTCTGTCGGACCTACATCTGATCACTGGTCAGCCCTAGAACGTGCTGTCACATGTCAACTCTGGCGTGTCTGTCGGACCTACATCTGATCACTGGTCAGTCCTGGAAGGTGCTGTCACATGTCAACTCTGGCGTGTCTGTCGGACCTACATCTGATCACTGGTCAGCCCTAGAACGTGCTGTCACATGTCAACTCTGGCTTGTCTGTCGGACCTACATCTGATCACTGGTCAGCCCTAGAACGTGCTGTCACATGTCAACTCTGGCTTGTCTGTCGGACCTACATCTGATCACTGGTCAGCCCTAGAACGTGCTGTCACATGTCAACTCTGGCTTGTCTGTCGGGCCTACATCTGATCACTGGTCAGCCCTAGAACGTGCCGTCACATGTCAACTCTGGCTTGTCTGTCGGGCCTACATCTGATCACTGGTCAGCCCTAGAACGTGCCGTCACATGTCAACTCTGGCTTGTCTGTCGGGCCTACATCTGATCACTGGTCAGCCCTAGAACGTGCCGTCACATGTCAACTCTGGCTTGTCTGTCGGACCTACATCTGATCACTGGTCAGCCCTAGAACGTGCTGTCACATGTCAACTCTGGCTTGTCTGTCGGGCCTACATCTGATCACTGGTCAGCCCTAGAACGTGCTGTCACATGTCAACTCTGGCTTGTCTGTCGGACCTACATCTGATCACTGGTCAGCCCTAGAACGTGCTGTCACATGTCAACTCTGGCTTGTCTGTCGGACCTACATCTGATCACTGGTCAGCCCTAGAACGTGCTGTCACATGTCAACTCTGGCGTGTCTGTCGGACCTACATCTGATCACTGGTCAGTCCTGGAAGGTGCTGTCACATGTCAACTCTGGCGTGTCTGTCGGACCTACATCTGATCACTGGTCAGTCCTGGAAGGTGCTGTCACATGTCAACTCTGGCTTGTCTGTCGGACCTACATCTGATCACTGCTCAGCCCTAGAACGTGCCGTCCTATATCTTCCAAGTGCGCCTTTCACACTCACATTGACTTATAGCAGTAGGCTCGTGTGTGATTTCCTTTTCGTTTTTGACTAGGCCTGGGAAAGGAGTTACTCTGGAGTGTCTAGCTTCCAGGCTTTTTCCTTTTAACCTATCTAACAAGATAGGACCAGATTTCAGCCTCTGGTGGTACTGGCAGCCATGAAGTTGTCATTGAGTGAAGTCTTGTTACTGGTCGTTTCATGTTGTTGTTGTTGTTGTGAATGTCCACAATGAGTAGGTTTTCTCTTTCGTGCGCCCTGAAAAGGAAGTTTAGTGGCGGGTTGCAGTAGCTTACTAAACAACCCGAGCGTGCTGATGAAGGTGGACAGACTTCAAAATGTTTCTCCTATTTATATTCAATGTGCCTACAACGAGTGGTTGGGTAGCCGAATTGTCAGTTATATCATAGCTTTGATCCACAGCATGGCTAGAACAGTAGATCTACGCTAACCCGTGGAGGTTTGAAGCCTCTACAGTGTCAAGTCACTCATGCTTTAGCCATTCCTTCTGTATTTTCTCAAGCAAGGATTCAGAGTTTAACACGATAACAGTCCTTGCTAAAAAGGCCTCAGGTAGCAACAGTACTTCTAATGTTAGTCCCTCTATGTCTGTTGACTGTGTGACAGCAGACATATATGATCTATAATCGTATGTTCTTGTATAGATATTTAACATCCGTACACTACTGGAAACAAGAGACACAGCCATTACTGCATGTGGTTTCTGTTGGAGCTGCCAACTGTGGGGTTTAGGCGGCAGATTTGTGTGTGGGGGGGGGGGGGGGGTGACGAAAGGCACAAGACTTGTATCGAGACCATCATGGATAGGTCAGGCTCAGGCGGCTGTGCCAAGGGCGTGTGCGTTGGGAAAAGGGTGGGAGAAGACTGATATAAGAGGAGAAGGAGGGGGGGGGAGGAAGGCAAATAGATGGGGGCCAGTATGAGATTTTAAGAAAAGCTATGGGAGATATTAATCCCGTGTTGATGGAGGCAATCAATGCTGGAGATAAGTCTGTTCTCAAGGGCGAATCGATGACGATCGTCAGAGAAGCAAGAAAACTAGACCAGTCACACTAACGTCAGCCTTACCCCGGTGCTCAGGACCATTGAATTGGCTGGCAATTGGGGAACCAGTGCAGTTACGGATATCATTGAGGTGTTGTCGGAAACGCTCACACAGTTCCAGATTAGTCTCCCCAATGTATGTCATACCACACTGGCGGCAGATCATAGAATAGATGAGGTTACGGGAATGACATTTTTTATGCTAATAATTCGCACCATAATCTAGATAAACATATTTATATTGTATATCACTAGAAAGGAAAATGGTTACAGAACATGAAGATATCAGTAACTTGTTGATATTTGATTATTTGTCAGAATAAACAGATTATAAAAACAAACTAATGTTCAGAAGCAGATAATGTATACATCAAGATATTGTAACTCTGGAAAATATATCCATGGTTTGATGTGTTGCTATTCATTGTTCTAGCAATTTTATACACAAGAATCAAAAGTCCTTCAAAACCCAATTTATTTGATGCATTAATATCCTTAAATATTGAACATGTACATTTTCCTCAATGACTCCAGAATCAATAACAATATTGAACATGTACATTTTTCTCAATGACTTTAGAATCAATAACAATATTGAACATGTACATTTTCCTCAATGACTCCAGAATCCATAACAAAATGAAAAATGTATTGAAGTAGAAGCAGTGACAGACTTTACTTAAAATAAACAACGCCTTTTCGAGACCTAACACGTTCGTTTACGGTAAAATTTCGTAAAGATAACTATTCTAGTCTTATCAGTAAAGTAACCGGTCACATAAAGACCTGAATCGCAACTATTCTAGTCTTATCAGTAAAGTAACCGGTCACATAAAGACCTGAATCGCCGTTTTGCGAAAAAAAGAAACTTCATGTTTACTTTAGTAGCTAAAGGTCCTGTAGAGTTTCGTTAGGAAGCCACTTTAGTGGCTATTGGTCTGGAAAGAAATACTTCGTCTGCCCATTTAGCACGAGATATGTCTCGTTCACTGCAGTCAGATCTTCTTGTTGAGTAAGCGTTTAACGGTAGTTTACCAGTCAGTAAACTCCTGAGATGACCGAATCATCTTATTTGTAATACTCTAAATATATATTCAGCTGTCACGTGATGTTGACAGAATCAGAATGTGATTTCTGTCCAGTGGTCTGGTTGTTAAAGTGATGAGAGTGAACCAAGCGCGGATAAATACCAGGAATAATTACGACTCTCTTTGAATATCCAAATGTAGACAGCTAGCTGGAAAATTGAGGTTTTTCGCACAATAGAAGATCAAAATGTATGTCTTCCAGAGGGACATTTTATTACTTCTCACTTGCCTCGCGTAAATGTCTCACTAATCACCTTCCTGCCATGTCGAAAAAAGCTACCAGAGCAGTTTGTGATGGGACCGGATTTTACACTTGCGTAAAAACAATTGCCAATAAAAGCACATTGTAAACAATGGTTCCAGGATTCCTTATAACCTGTAAGGGTAAATCCAAATGTAGTGTTAGACATATGATCCATTTGAGCAAATGATTTAATAACATTTAATAATGATTTATTCTGCACAAGTAGCAGTTCTCACCAAATGTAAGGACGTCATCATTTCAACTTCGATCTCCAATGACTTTTCTTATGCATTTCATTTTACACGCTGAATGTTCCCCTATCATCTGACTTGGATAAGGACTAAGAACAACATTGTTATCAAAAAGTTGATACAAATATGCGGTTTATCATTTACGTAGAGGTGACGGTTGATAAATCGCAACATAGACTTGTTTTTTCCCGTTTCAATTTCTACATCAAGCTTTTCATCTCTTCTGAACAGATCTCCCGCTGTTTTCTAATCATTTAGACATATTTTGTTGAGACATTTTGTACACTTTTGTTTCGTGAATGGTGTTCAGCTAATCTTCGAATAATGGATGTCATCGATGTCCAAATGCTCATATTATATCTCTCAGAGGCTACATCTAGTTAGTGCATTCATATGATCATGCAGTCTATCCTCACCTTCGCACATTAGGCTCTGATTTTCTTCAAAGAGTAATTGATGGATTGAATTGAATTATGTGCCTTCAAAGTTGAAATCCACTTCTGGTAATGTTATTTGGCTGCCTTCTGTTGTTTTGTGCAAGTAAATGTTAAACAGTAAGGTTTAAGGCAAGCATCCTTGTTGATTTCCAAACGTATAGTATCCTCATATTATCTGATAGTTAACCCTGTATTCCGTTTTCATCTAATCTCGATATCAACAACGTCTGAGAAATAGCATAGTAATTTCTCGGAAATTGACACATGCGATTGCATAACCTACTTTGAGTTTTCAAGTGTTTCTTTCACATAAAAAAAACTTTTTTATTTTGACAAACCACACTCGTTTATCAAACAAGGTCAACATCAATTCTGGGGTTCTCAATCGCTATTCCGTTGATTATTATGCGTCCGAGAAAGAGATTCTGCGAGAGATTGTGGTAAATTGTTAAAGTCGCCTTTCCATTAGTTGGTAGATATGTGCACAAATTTTCCCAGATTGAATAGCCCTCCATCAGCGTTGTAGACATTCCACAGCATGGCAGAAAACAGCATACTGAAAAGGGCCGGGGCTAGAACACATCTCTGCTTTACACCGTTACCAACAGTTAGGGGACAGAGTAGTTTCCCCGATCAATAACATGGACACGTATGTCATTGTGACATTGTCGCACCCTTGCGACGAATTTTGCCGGTCACTCAAACTTGGTCATAACTCTCCATAGACCGTTTCGATTTACAGTATCAAAGGCCTTAATGAGGTCCACAAACGTCGTTTAGAGGGAAGCATTCTGTTCTTGACATTTCTCTTGTTTTTGCTTCGCACTTAGATCATATTGATGGTCCCACGGTTCTTTCTAAAGCTACATTGATTCTCGGGTAGTAGCCCCTGCTCCGGGTGAACATTTAGTCTGTGGAGAAGTATTTTTACAATCACTTTTCCTCCTAAACACAGCAGAGATATCCCTTTGTGGTTATCAAATAATTGTTTACTACCTTTACGCTTATGTAAATGAAAATGGAAGCGTCTTTCAATCCTTGTGGAATACTCTTTTTCTTCCACATTTCGCAAAACAAATGAATGAACTTCGCAACAATCTTTTGTCCGTCAGCTTTATAGATCTCCGCTGGGAAGGCGTCAGCTTTATAGATTTGTGATGGAATGGCACCAGCTTTATAGATCTCTGCTGGGATGGCGCCAGCTTTATAGAATTTCGCTGGGATGGCGCCAGCTTTATAGATATCTGCTGGGATGGCGTCAGCGTTATAGATCTCCTCTGGGATGGCGTCAGCTTTATAGATCTCCGCTAGTATGGCGCCAGCATTCCGTTCTCTGGACTACATTCTGCTACTTACCCTTCCAGGGTTTGGTAGTGGGAGATTGAGAACGAACGAAGAAGAAGAAGAAGAATTCACAGTTCTCATTAAATCAATCTTAATGGTTGCGTTTAGAAGTACCGAGAGCATCAACAGCAATAGAGTGAACAATTTTGATAAAGGTGGCCCAATTGGAATCTATATCAGTCACAGCAGTCTGAACAAATGATTGTCGTATGCAGAACTTGAAAAGATTACAAAACTGCAATCCATGACCGATAGAAGAGACTGCAGAACCCAGCTGCAGTCAGAGAAACTCCGAAGACTGACTGACCATCCAATGCACCAGAGACTAAACAATTTGGGAAATGGGAAACTAAAGCGGAGAAACTTTGCAGAAATAGCCAAAGCAAAGATGCACGAAGATCCCATAAACGCACTAACAACACCAAAACCCATCACTACTGTACGAAAACCTACCTGGAGGCAGGATATATTTCCAGAGGTGGTAGAAAATGTACCAGGTATTGCAAACAAAAACTGCCAGACTGAAAAAGAAAGGAGAGACACTACCCTAAGCTTCATAACGAAAAGCTACCCAAGCATGGACTGGACCCATGCATACACCGACGGTTCTGTAACAAACACTAAACAGAACGGAGGGGCAGGAGCATTCCTGAACCTACCAAATGGCAGAAACATAACACTGTCATTCGCTACTGGTAAGTACACAAGCAATTTCAGAGCGGAGGCAGAGGCACTGAGGGCGGCAGTGGAAGAAATGGTCACACACAGTGAAAATGAGAGCCATATAGTCCTGCTGACAGATGCTCTCGACGTAGTCACAGCGCTAAAAAGCCAGAAAAACACTGAGCTTAATGACTTAAGAGCAGCACTCTGCAAACTGTGCCAGCAGTCCGCACCAAAAAGGGTAGTGGTACAGTGGGTTCCGTCAAACTGCAACATCCAAGGCAACGAGGAGGCAGACAGACTGGCAAAAGAAGGTGCAAGACTACCACAAACAGATACTAGTATGACGTACGAAGAGTCAAAACGGCTTATCAAAGCCAGATACATGACCAAATGGGAAACCGAACATACTGGTTACACCAAAAACGATGCCTATTACCAGTTGAACCGAAGAGAGCAGGTCGTTGTCTTCAGACTTCGCACTGGCCACAACAGACTGAGGTACCACCTATTCAACAAATTGAAGATAGGGTGTACCGACGAATGCCCGTGCGGTACTGGTAAAATGACCACTGAACATCTGCTGCAGAACTGCCCGACATACGAGGATCAGAGAGAGCAGATGTGGCCATTACCAGTGGAACTGCAAGACAAGCTCTATGGCAGTGGCGAGAGCCTCAGGATGACCGCCGCTTTTTTCGAAAAAATAATGGTTACTGTCTGACTGTGTACGCAGAAGAAGAAGAAGAAGAAGATTGTCGTATGCAGTTATCTCTGAGAGTGGAGGTATTGAGACGCTCAGAGGTGCTAGTGTTTTATTGGCGCCCATGAGCTTGGATACCAAAGTTCCCCTAGAAATCCCCAGTCGGTGGTCCGTTCAGCATTCTTCTCCACACATAAACTTTGTCACACCTACATCTTGGCGATCATGTCTACGAACAAAGAAATAATCAATCAGGTGTTAGTGCTTTGATCGTGGGTGCATCCAAGTGGTTTTATTGCGGTTAAGGAGACAAAACACTGTATTAGTAATCAGAAGTTCGTTTGCCGCACATGTCTTCAAGAGAAGGTGCCCTTTACCATTGCAGAGACCAATGCCATTCATGTCTATCACCCTGCCCCATGAAATAAAGGCAGCACCCACTAGAGCATTGAAGTCACTCAGAATGATCAACTGATTTTTCCTTGATTCAGAAACGATTAGTGTCTCCAAATCATCGTAGAACTTTCCTTTGGTGTCTTCCTTGTTACTATTTCATGTGGATTATCAGATGTTATAATATCCAGAAGAGTCAGATATGTTATAATATCCAGAAGAGTCAGATATGTTATAATATCCAGAAGAGTCAGATATGTTATAATATCCAGAAGAGTCAGATATGTTATAATATCCAGAAGAGTCAGATATGTTATAATATCCAGAAGAGTCATATATGTTATAATATCCAGAAGAGTCAGATATGTTATAATATCCAGAAGAGTCAGATATGTTATAATATCCAGAAGAGTCAGATATGCTATAATATCAATGCGAGTCAGATATGTTATACTATCAAGGCGAGTCAGATATGTTTTAATATCAAGGCGAGTCAGATATGTTATAATATCAAGGCGAGTCAGATATGTTATATATATATATATATATAGTGACACTACACAGAACGGAGGGGCAGGAGCATTCCTGAACCTACCAAATGGCAGAAAAATAACACTGTCATTCGCTACTGGTAAGTACACAAGCAATTTCAGAGCGGAGGCAGAGGCACTGAGGGCGGCAGTGGAAGAAATGGTGACACACAGTGAAAATGAGAGCCATATAGTCCTGCTGACAGATGCTCTCGCCGTAGTCACAGCGCTAAAAAGCCAGAAAAACACTGAGCTTAATGACTTAAGAGCAGCACTCTGCAAACTGTGCCGGCAGTCCGCACCAAAAAGGGTAGTGGTACAGTGGGTTCCGTCACACTGCAACATCCAAGGCAACGAGGAGGCAGACAGACTGGCAAAAGAAGGTGCAAGACTACCACAAACAGATACCAGTATGACGTACGAAGAGTCAAAACGGCTTATCAAAGCCAGATACATGACCAAATGGGAAACCGAACATTCTGGTTACACCAAAAACGATGCCTATTACCAGTTGAACCGAAGAGAGCAGGTCGTTGTCTTCAGACTTCGCACTGGCCACAACAGACTGAGGTACCACCTATTCAACAAATTGAAGATAGGGTGTACCGACGAATGCCCGTGCGGTACTGGTAAAATGACCGCTGAACATCTGCTGCAGAACTGCCCGACATACGAGGATCAGAGAGAGCAGATGTGGCCATTACCAGTGGAACTGCAAGACAAACTCTATGGCAGTGGCGAGAGCCTCAGGATGACCGCCGCTTTTTTCGAAAAAATAATGGTTACTGTCTGACTGCGTACGCAGAAGAAGAAGATATCTATATATCAAGGCGAGTCAGATATGTTATAATATCCAGAAGAGTAAGATATGTTATAATATCAATGCGAGTCAGATTTGATATAATATCAAGGCGAGTCAGATATGTTATAATATCAATGCAGGGGACGGCGTGGCCAAGTGGTTAAATGGCACGGCTCACAAGCAGAAGGTGCTGGGTTCGATCCCCATCACAGCACCGGCCGTTACCCCGGGGAAGCAAACCCTTAGAAAATGCAGGAGGAAGAAGACCCTTACATAAAATGCATGCTGAAGTCGGATGCACTGGGCCGATAGGCGCAAAATAAAAAAAAACACAGTGTAACGCACACACGCCTTGGGGAATAGATAAATAAGGGGAACGCAAAAACAAAAACAAAAAAGTAATATCAATGCGAGTCAGATTTGTTACAATATCAAGGCGAGTCACATATGTTATAATATCCAGAAGAGTCAGATATGTTATAATATCAAGGCGAGTCAGATTTGTTATAATATCAAGGCGAGTCAGATATGTTATATATATATATATATATATATATAAATATCTATATATCTATATATCAAGGCGAGTCAGATATGTTATAATATCCAGAAGAGTAAGATATGTTATAATATCAATGCGAGTCAGATTTGTTATAATATCAAGGCGAGTCAGATATGTTATAATATCATTGCGAGTCAGATTTGTTATATCAAGGCGAGTCACATATGTTATAATATCCAGAAGGGTCAGATATGTTATAATATCAATGCGAGTCAGATTTGTTATAATATCAAGGCGAGTCAGATATGTTATAATATCAAGGCGAGTCAGATATGTTATAATATCCAGATGAGTCAAATATGTTATATAAATTTATATATCAAGGCGAGTTAGATATGTTATAATATCCAGAAAAGTCAGATATGTTATAATATCAAGGCGAGTCAGATATGTTATAATATAAAGGCGAGGCAGATATGTTATAATATCAAGGCGAGTCAGATATGTTATAATATCAAGGCTAGTCAGATATGTTATAATATCAGGGCGAGTCAGATATGTTATAATATCAAGGCGAGTCAGATATGTTATAATATCCAGATGAGTAAAATATGTTATATAAATTTATATATCAAGGCGAGTCAGATATGTTATAATATCCAGAAGAGTCAGTTATGTTATAATATCAAGGCGAGTCAGATATGTTATAATATCAAGGCTAGTCAGATATGTTATAATATCCAGAAGAGTCAGATATGTTATAATATCCAGATGAGTAAAATATGTTATATAAATTTATATATCAAGGCGAGTCAGATATGTTATAATTTCCAGAAAAGTCAGATATGTTATAATATCAAGGCGAGTCAGATATGTTATAACATCAAGCCGAGCTAAATATGTTATAATATCAAGGCGAGTCAGATATGTTATAATTTCAAGGCGAGTCAGATATGTTATAATTTCCAGAAGAGTCAGATATGTTATAATTTCAAGGCGAATCAGATATGTTATAATATCCAAAAGAGTCAGATATGTTATAATATCAAGGCGAGTCAGATATGTTATAATATCCAGAAGAGTCAGATATGTTATAATATCAAGGCGAGTCAAATATGTTATATAAATTTATATATCAAGGCGAGTCAGATATGTTATAATATCCAGAAGAGTCAGATCTGTTATAATATCCAGATGAGTAAAATATGCTATATAAATCTATATATCAAGGCGAGTCAGATATGTTTTAATATCAAGGCGAGTCAGATATGTTATAATATCAAGGCGGGCCAAATATGTTATAATATCAAGGCGAGTCAGATATGTTATAATTTCCAGAAGGGTCAGATATGTTATAATCTCCTTAATAGTCAGATATGTTATAATATCTAGGCGAGTCGGATATGTTGTAATATCCAGATGAGTAAAATATGTTTTATATATATATATATATATCAAGGCGAGTCAGATATGTTATAATATCCAGGTGAGCTAACAACCCACACGACGCATTAGGAAAAACATAAAAGAACAAATCTAACATGCCAAGGATTTTCTTTAAGGCGACTAAAGTAGGTTGTGCATGGGGCTAGCGACCATGAGATATAAAAGCATTTACTACAAAAATCATAGACATTCTGCATGACGTCAGATCAGGTCAGGTCATCCCGTAACCGATGAGGTCGTTGGGGCACACATGAAGACATCCTCACAACTCCACGCCATCCCTCTCTGGCAGATGCCGCTGCCTGTGACTTTTCTGGTCGGAGACTGGTCCATTCTTTTATGTTGTCCTCCCATCTCTTTTTGGGCTGGCCTCTTCATCGTCTGCCATGCACCTTCCCGTGGAGGATTGTGTTTGCAAGACCATTTGATCTCGTTATGTGACCGTACCAAGTGAGTTTCCTTCTTTTGATAGTTGCCAAGAGATCTTCGAAAGGCCTTATTGCTGTTGTAATTCTATCTCGTATTTCCTCGTTTGTAACTCGATCTTTGTGCGTGACGTTTAAAAGTTTTCGGAAACATCTCATCTCCAAGGCCTGTATCCTTCGTTGAAGGTCAGCTGTAACTGTCCATGTCTTACACGCATAGAGGAATATTGACAGTACCAGTGTACGCATTAATCTGATTTTCGTGCGTAGTGCTAACCGTTTATCTTGCCAGATTTTGTTAAGCTTTTATTGTCTGTGCTATTCTGGCCAACACTTCACATTTTGATCCTTCATCACTGACAATCGACCGAAGATATTTAAAACGCTCAACCACTTCGAGTTCATGACCGTTAGCTTTTATCTTGCTGTTGAAGCCCGTAGCGTTGTTGGTCATTAATTGTCTTTCCAGCGTTTATCTTCATACCATAGTCAAGAGCTGTTTCATCGAGCCTTCTGACCCATTCCTGGAGTTCTGCTGGAGTGAGACAAGGGTGTACACTCTCTCCAACTCTTTTCAATATATTCCTTGAAGGAATTATGAGTGAGGCACTTAATATTTATTTTCAGCACCGAGTATATATAATTTTAGCACTGATGGATGGAGATATCAACAAGCACTGTCGGCAGGACATCCATGAGAGGCAAGGCACTTGGCTACAAGACTCATGCATGTTCTGCAGGCAGATCCTTCTGTTTGTATACTGCTGGTCTCAAGAGCTGACAAAAATCCATTTTTGCAACTGAATATAACTATCTTGTCCATGTTGAGTAGAAGTGATACATGGTAATGTGCCCGCTCCATGTTGAGACAAAGTGATACATGGTAATGTGCCCGCTACATGTTGAGAAGAAGTGATACATGGTAATGTGCTCGATACATGTTGAGAATAAGTGATACATGGTAATGTGCTCGATACATGTTGAGAAGAAGTGATACATGGTAATGTGCTCGATACATGTTGAGAAGAAGTGATACATGGTAATGTGCTCGTTACATGTTGAGAAGAAGTGATACATGGTAATGTGCTAGCTACATGTTGAGGCAAAGTGATACATGGTAATGTGCCCGATACATGTTGAGAAGAAGTGATACATGGTAATGTGCTAGCTACATGTTGAGAAGAAGTGATACATGGTAATGTGCTCGATACATGTTGAGAAGAAGTGATACATGGTAATGTGCTAGCTACATGTTGAGGCAAAGTGATACATGGTAATGTGCCCGATACATGTTGAGAAGAAGTGATACATGGTAATGTGCTAGCTACATGTTGAGGCAAAGTGATACATGGTAATGTGCTCGCTACATGTTGAGACAAAGTGATACATGGTAATGTGCCCGATACATGTTGAGAAGAAGTGATACATGGTAATGTGCCCGATACATGTTGAGAAGAAGTGATACATGGTAATGTGCTAGCTACATGTTGAGGCAAAGTGATACATGGTAATGTGCCCGATACATGTTGAGAAGAAGTGATACGTGGTAATGTGCTAGCTACATGTTGAGAAGAAGTGATACATGGTAATGTGCTAGCTACATGTTGAGGCAAAGTGATACATGGTAATGTGCCCGATACATGCTGAGAAGAAGTGATACATGGTAATGTGCTAGCTACATGTTGAGGCAAAGTGATACATGGTAATGTGCCCGATACATGTTGAGAAGAAGTGATACATGGTAATGTGCTAGCTACATGTTGAGACAAAGTGATACATGGTAATGTGCCCGATACATGTTGAGATGAAGTGATACATGGTAATGTGCCCGATACATGTTGAGAAGAAGTGATACATGGTAATGTGCTAGCTACATGTTGAGGCAAAGTGATACATGGTAATGTGCCCGATACATGTTGAGAAGAAGTGATACATGGTCATGTGCTCGCTACATGTTGAGACAAAATTATACCTGGTAATGTGATCGCTACATGTTGGTGATACATGGTAATGTGCTCGCTACATGTTGAGAAGAAGTGATACATGGTAATGTGATCGCTACATGTTGGTGATACATGGTAATGTGATCGCTACATGTTGGTGATACATGGTAATGTGCTCGCTACATGTTGAGAAGAAGTGATACATGGTAATGTGATCGCTACATGTTGGTGATACATGGTAATGTGATCGCTACATGTTGAGACAAAGTGATACATGGTCATGTGCTCGCTACATGTTGAGACAAAGTGATACATGGTAATGTGCCCGCTACATGTTAAGAAGAAGTGATGCATGGTAATGTGATCGCTACATGTTGAGACAAAGTGATACATGGTAATGTGCCCGCTACATGTTAAGAAGAAGTGATACATGGTAATGTGCCCGCTACATGTTGAAGAGAAGTAATTCAAAAAGAACGGCTTGATCAATCGGCTTGTGCTGCGTTGTGAGAAATGCCCCAGTTGTTCAGTGCGTGATATTCTACAATCACCGATACGGGATTACAAAGAAGACATTGTGCACTAACAGATAAGCGTCGTCGTTCAGTGTTTTTGTTCGTTGTTTCTGTGTGCTCGTGTGTGATGTGTTCTTCTGTGTCTCGGTATCTGTGTGTCCCTTTGTCTGTGCGCTTTAATTAAAGTATCCTTTTTTGTAGCACCTGGTATTCCTAGTATAATTCATCGGTCATAATTCCATTTCTTCTAGAATTGACTGAGGCGGAATACACGTGCGTGTGCGTGTGTGTGTGTGTGTGTGTGTGTGTGTGTGCGTGCGTGCGTGCGTGCGTGCGTGCGTGCGTGCGTGGGTAATATATATATATATATATATATATATATATATATATTATATAATAATAATACAATAAAAAATGCACGCACAATATTTTATTGCTGCAATACAGTAAATTACATTTAAAATATTCAAAGTAGAAAGTAAAATACATAGCAATATGGACAATGAACATGTGGTTATGCATGTGCACTATATGGGAGAAATTGTGAGAATTATTGCTTGAAGGAAAAGGTTGCATGACTGAATAGTCATTTTGTGGACCATGATTCGTTACAATAAGTGTGATCATGTCATTCCACTGGTGGTAATCAACGAGGATCGATTGTGTAACAATCAAACATGCCCAGGTTCAGTCATTTTTCTAAAATGTATTGTATAGCTTCCCATTGTGTTGTTTTAGAAACACAGAAAAAAAAATTTGACTTTGTAGCTTCTCAATGCGTTGTTTGGGAAACACGGAAAAAATACTTTGACTTTGTAGCTTCCCAATGTGTTATTTGGAAACACGGATAAAATACTTTGACTTTGTAGCTTCCCAATGTGTTATTTGGAAACACGGATAAAATACTTTGACTTTGTAGCTTCCCAATATGTTGTTTGGAAACACGGATAAAATACTTTGACTTTGTAGCTTCCCAATGTGTTGTTTGGAAACACGGAAAAAGACAATTACTTTTTGACGTTTCCAATCCCCTGGAAAGCGAGTTTTTTTTTTCTCTTTTGCTTCCACCGTGACAAATATTGTAGTGTACATGTTTCTACAGTTGATTTGTGTCTCCATTTGGGTGTTGGTGAAGGGAGCCGTTCGGAGTAGTAGTTTCTTCTGCAATTCTGAAATTGATGAACAATCAAGAAGATGGTGTTTGAATGTTTCCGCTTGTCCCTAACTATGTTTGAAGTATGTTCCGCGGTCTCTCCGTGTAGATGTTTTGTTTAACAGTACATGCCTTATTCTTCTTCTTCTTCTTCTTCATCGTACGCTGTTTACAGCGATATTTACGTTGCACTGATTTAATTTGTTAGCCAGTGGCTCAGTGCATCCGATTTCAACAGGCGTTTCTGTAGGGTTGCCCTCCTTAGCCTTTGGCTGTCCCCAGCCTAACTGCAAGGCAGCAGTTGTTTTTGGTCAGAGTTGTCTCTCTTGGGAAGTTGTCTTGCAGGACTATCGAGTCTTCCCTACTCGTGTCTATAGCGTTTGGCAATGATATGATGGACTATGTACTAGTTTGTACTATCCCGGAAGAGAGGCAGTCCAGTGTGACTTTTTCCCAGGATCGTCACGTCCTGCCAGAATCGTAGCATATGCATATGAGTGAGGTATCTTTTTGCTCGCTCTATTTTCTCGGCTCATCTGCAGTGATGGTACGCCTAGCATTCCCCGCCACCCGGGAGCTTGCCACCATAGGACAGGAGGTGCAATGTCCGCTGGACTGCATCTCTTCTGCGTCCATTGGAATGACTGATAGCAGACAGATGCAAAGAGCGAGGAAGGAGTGCATTTTACCAGGTGCATTCCTGCGGCTCGATCGGGCCGGGACACAGCCCCAGCCATGTCGTAGCCTCCCATCTCAGCGGTGCTGAGATTTTGGGCGGGATTCTGGCTTAGAGGCGTTCGGCCGTAATCCCTCAGATGGTAGCTTATCAGCCAAGCACGTGGACCAAATGTCAGCGACCTGTGATTTCTCTCGAAATAGTGCATTTGGCCAGGTGACAAGCCTAGTCTTGCACGGAGATGTTGTCCGCCTAGGGAGCGGACATGGTCAAGGGTTGAGTCTCAGCAGTTCACGGTGAGGTAGCTGATCTACTGCTTAGGGCACCCGACCGAGAACTAAGTCTTCTACAAATGATTTCATTTCTCATCGCCGTATGGGGTGAATATCGAGCAGCTTCCCGCCCGCTTTTATCAGCGGGCGGCAGAGACCTCATTCTGCGGCTTGACCGGGCGGGGCTGGAGCGTGACCCCGAGGACCCCTCCATGTCGAAACCTCCCTTTGCATTCGTGCTGGGCTGCTTTTGGGCGGGTTTTTTTGGCTTAGAGGCGTTCGGCCATAATCCCTCACCTCGAACCGTTGGCTTATCCGCCTAGTACGTGAACCAAAATGTCTGCGGCTCCTCTCGGGCTTAGCAGGATTACCGTAGCAGAGCATTGTCATTTGTAGGGTAAAGCTGACCTGTCTTCAGAGGGTCTATTTCCAGCACCCGTTCAATATTAGCCAGACCGTATCAATAGAGGGCTTTTAGTTTGTCAATGGCAGTTTGTTTCTGGAGCCTGCGATTTCTGCAGGGTGAAGACCAGATTACCGTATCAGGCGCTCTTTCATTTGGGGGTTTGGAGACTGACCTGTCTTCCGTGGGTCTAATACCAGCACATGTTCACTATTAGACCCTCCGAAGGTGCTCTCTTTTGACAGTCATTCTACACTATTGGCGTGTTTAGTCAATTTTAGCCTCAGGCTCCACTCCTGGTAGTGCTCTTCCGTCAATTCCTTTACCAAACACTGGATGCAGACCAACCGAGCCACAGAGAGCATAACCCCAGATTTCTGAGGGTCTAAATCCAGCACCAGTTCCATATTAGAACCCAGAAAAGTGGTCTCGGCATGTCAGTCATTTCAGTGTTGGCCGTGTTTAGTCAAATTAAGCCGCAGGCTCCACTCCTGGTGGTGCCCTTCCGTCAATTCCTTCAAGTTTCAGCTTTGCAACCATACTTCCCCCGGAACCCAAACACTTTGGTTTCCCGGAAACTGCCCGCAGAGTCATCGAAGCAACTCCTGCGGATCGCTAGTCGGCATCGTTTATGGTCAGAACTACGACGGTATCTGATCGTCTTCGCGCCTCTGACTTTCGTTCTTGATTAATGAAAACATTCTTGACAAATGCTTTCGCAGTAGCTCGTCTTGCGGCGATCCAAGAATTTCACCTCTAACGCCGCAATACGAATGCCCCCGTTTGTCCCTGTTAATCATTACCTCCAGTTCCGAAAACCAACAAAATACAACCGAGGTCCTATTCCATTATGCCATGCACCATTATTCAGGCAGCCGAGGCCTGCTTTGAACACTCTAATTTTTTCAAAGTAAACGCGCCGGCCACCCAGGACGCTCAGCGAAGAGCACCCGTGGGAGAGAGCCGGCAGACGGTAGGGCAGTGAACCGGCGCGAGCCGGACCGCCCGCCTGCGCCTGAGATTCAACTACGAGCTTTTTAATTGCAGCAACTTTAATATACGCTATTGGAGCTGGAATTACCGCGGCTGCTGGCACCAGACTTGCCCTCCAATAGATCCTCGTTAAAGGGTTTAAAGTGTACTCATTCCAATTACGGGGCCTCGAAAGAGTCCCGTATTGTTATTTTTCGTCACTACCTCCCCGTGCCGGGAGTGGGTAAGTTGCGCGCCTGCTGCCTTCCTTGGATGTGGTAGCCGTTTCTCATGCTCCCTCTCCGGAATCGAATCCTGATTCCCCGTTACCCGTTACAAACATGGTAGGCATGTCACGTACCATCGACATTTGATAGGGCAGACATTTGAAAGATGCGTCGCCGGCACATGAGGCCATGCGGTCAGCACAAAGTTATCCAGAGTCACCAGTGGGGACGCCGCAACCCCGCGAGGGGAAACGACGATTGGTTTTGAACTAATAAAAGCGCTCTTTCCGCGAGGGTCGGAGCTTGGTAAGCATGTATTAGCTCTAGAATTGCCACAGTTATCCAAGTAGGATCGTGTCATCTAAGGAACCTCGACTGATTTAATGAGCCATTCGCGGTTTCACCGTGAGACAGTGTGAACTTAGACATGCATGGCTTAATCTTTGAGACAAGCATATGACTACTGGCAGGATCAACCAGATATCTGTCGGAGACGTACGTACAGCACACACCGGTCGGCGGAGGAAGGGTGTGTAAAAAGCCTCGCTGGGACGGCCGCAGGGACCGACTGACGGGACGGACGGACGGTTTGTTCCACCCGTCCCTCACTCCGTCGACCTAGGACCGCCTGACAGGGGCCTCCCACACGCACCAGACGACCGACCGACCGGGCTCGCTCGAGGAGGGATGGCAGCGCTCTGTGCAGAACGGATCCCAACGACCTCGGCGATGAATTTCACTGGGACTAGAGACAATTTGGCCTGCCGGCCTGCACTTCTCCGTAGGAGAACGCAGGGCCTCGAGGCAACGATTCCTGCTTTCCATTTGCCGGTCACAAGCTCTTTGCGAGAGTCGGACCACCAGCGAGACGTACTGTCGAGCTCTGCTATAAGCCTTAGATAAATCACCACGGACGGACCACGTTTCCTGATACGGACCAGACGAGCGCACCTCGGTGGAGGAGCCACTACAACAAACCGCACCCAATTCGCTTTACGGGGAAAGGCAGGCGAGCGTTTTCCGCAAGCCCGCGCTATCGCTCCGCCTGGCGGGACTGAGATCGCTTTACGAACACTGGTTGAAATTGAGTCGCTGCGGCGAGACAACTACCCCAGATACATGCCTTATTCGAAACTTGACAATTGCTCTGGTCTCTTGGGCTAAAGTTGCTGATTCTAACATTTGGATTTGGCTGAGACACGTCTGCATACATAGATCTAGCAGTCACATCTGTAGCACATCGGTGTGTTAGTTATCGTATGTGGCTGTTGAAGATTATGTTTGTGGTTAGTGAGGATGTTGGCCTGTGACCTGCTTGCTTCTGTTGAAGTACAAAGCAATAACGACGAGATATAGAGCTGCGTGGGCAGAATATGAGAATAACTTGACAATTATGGTGTATCTAAATACAATCTCAATTTACTCATGGGTTAATTATATGGATGAATATCTTTCCAATACGTATGACTGTGTCGTTCTAAATGTTGTGATCAGCAAAGATTGGTTTTATGAACTTCAAACGTATTTAGATTGTATAATTGCCCCATCATGTACTTTGTAACCTGTTACTGTGGCGTTATGAAACATGGAGCGCAAAACAGAAGCAACAAAAGGTACTAGCTTACATAAACCTTGCGTGTGCAGAATAGAGCAGTTGGAATTGTATGATAAGATTACTAATGTAAACTGTTGGTAACAACCAGACATACCTCAGTGAAATGTGAGGTGAGGAGGAGAAGACGAAGGCGATGGATGTCGTACATTATGCAAATAAGCTAAATAGTTTAGAAGAAATCTCCGTTCTGGATTCCCATGACAAGAAAAGGAACAAAACAGTTTAGAAGAAATCTCCGTTCTGGATTCCCATGACAAGGGAAGTAACAAAACAAACATAGAGAAGAGAGCTTAGACAATCCAAAAGGATGCATGAAAGATAGGAACAGAGGTGGGGCACATGACAAAGGACAAAATTACTTTGTGTACTTGTTGAATACTGACGCTGCGTGGGAAGTTACAATCAGTGCCATGGAAAGTACTTTGTAGCTTGATGATAGGAAGACTGAGAGGAATTAGTTGGCGAACGACTGCGGGACAAGCAAACTGACTTCTACCTGCAGATATCGTGCATCGACCAAATCTTCACCCTCTGAATAATTCTAAAAAAGTTGGTAGATATTAATTCACAAAAAATGACAAACTTAATCAATTTTCACAAGCCATTCGATAATCTACACGGACTATCACTGGAAATCCCTAAAAGACCTGTATTTCGCAGATAATCCAGAACTCCTGCAGGAGAAGATAGACCAACTCTTCCACATTGAAAACCAGATAGGGCTTGAGAAAAACGTCTTTAAAACTAACACCATGGATCTCAGACACATAATGACTGATGTCCAGCTCAATGACCTAGTGATAAAGAAAGTTGATAATTTCACTTATTTAGGCAGTAAAATGTTGCAAAAGGAGAAACAGCAAAGGAAATTTTCATCCCATTCACCTTGGCCCCCAATGCCTTCAATCAACTAACGAATGTTGTGAAATCTAAATCACTAAGTAAACGTATCAAACTCAGAAACCTTCAATATCACGTCATCTTAGTGATCATATGTACTTGTGAAAGCTGGAGAATGACAAAGACGCTCTATAGGTTGAGTTCACTTGAAAATAAATTCCTTAGTCGTCGTCTGTTGGACTCTGGCTGGGAAGAAGTCTTGACTACAGAGCAAATACGTCTGCAGTCCAACAAAAATGATGTTTCTAATGTCATCACGGAAAGACGTTGGTGGTACACCGGCACGTGCTGTGGATAAGCAATAAAAGACTCACAGTACAGGCGATTAGGGAGACGCGTAGCGTAGTGGTTAGCGCGCTGGCTTCCCATCTGAGCGGTCCTGGGTTCATTCCCCAGTTGAGGCGGTAATGTTTTTTCGGACCGTAATGGCTCCCGGGTCGACCCAGCCTTAAATGAGTTCAGTCCGGGAAGTGAAAGCGGCGAGGGAGAGGAGATGGCTACCGCCCTCATATAGCCGAGCCTTTGAAAAGTGAGATCGCTAACAACTCACACCCCTACGGCGGTAAATGCTATGGGCTACTTTACTTTACTTTTACAGGCGATTGTTTGGAAAGAGCGAAAAAAGGGAGCAGGGTAGATCCAGAGAGATTCTACGCTGAACAATCACCAGGAAGGGTGCAATCATTGAACTGTACAGGCAAGAACCAGATATATATATATATACACAATTGGGTATTGAGTTCAAATGGTGATGGAAGTAAAAAAAAAAAAAAGCCGATCGACAAGGGATGCGACCCGCCGCCTTCTTGTCAGCAAAAAGACATAGAAACTATTAGCACGCGAGTTTCAATAAATATAAGTTAGAAGAGAACAATGTTGTCGGAGATTCACATTCAACCCAGTGAATCACACATTAAAAACGAAAGTAATAAAGTGTTATGTTCAATTGCCATTTCTGTGTTGGCGTAAGAGCATGGACAATGAACACGTTTAAAGACAAGAATTGACGCATTTAAAATGTGGACACGCAGAAGAATGGTGTGCATCTCCTATACAGAAAAGAAAACAAAGAAGGAAGTCTTGCTGATACTGTGGATACAAAAGAATATTTATAAACGATATCAGATTCTGATAGTTCAGATTTTTATGTCACATAAAAAAGCCTTTCCACGTTATTGAAAAAAATACTGGAAGGAAAAGTGGAGGGCAGACGTGCCAGAGGTAAATAAACAACACGATAAATGGAAATGTAAAACCAAGAGATTGACAGCGAAAACCCTGGCAGATTTGACCATCAAAGCATAAGAGACAGATGACGCTGGAGATCAATTGCAGTCGATCTTAGGCTTTAGAGTTGGACACTTAATAAAATTGAACATATCCTTAACCGGAGAAGTTGTGTAGCGAAGTCATGAGTGACATGGTTCCCAACCAAGGCATGCATGTGTTCGGGTTCAGCAATGCAGTGTCTTTATGGGAAGACATGCATGTATTCAGGTTCAGCAATTCAGTGCTTCTATGGGAAGACATGCATGTGTTCAGGTTCAGTAATGCAGTGTCTCTATGGGAAGACATGCATGTGTTCAGGTTCAGCAATTCAGTGCTTCTATTGGAAGACATGCATGTTTTCGAGTTCAGCAATGCAGTGCTTATATTTAAAGACTTACACGTGTTCGGGTTTAGTAATGCAGTTTCTCTATGGGATGACATGCATGTGTTCTGGTTAGATCCGCAATGCAATGCCTCTATGGGAAGACATGCATGTGTTCGGATTCAGCAATAAAGTGCTACTATGGGAGGACATACGCGTGTTCAGGTACAGCAATGCTGTGTCTCTATGGGAAGTCATTCGTGTGTTTAGGCTCAGCAATGCAGTGCCTCTATAGGAAGATATGCTTGTGTTCTGGTTGGTTCAGCAATGCAGTGTCTTTATGGGAAGACATGCATGTGTTCGGATTCAGCAATAAAGTGCTTCTATGGAAGACACTCATGTGTTCTGGTTCACCAATGCAGTGTCTATATGGGAAGTAAACTCATTTGAATAATACATACCCGGTTCAAATGAACACACCATTCAACATGCACACATTACAACAAAACTTCAAACCTTAAAGAGGAATTGTTGAACAGTTGGACGGACGCGTTTAATGTGCTTGCAATGTACAAAGAAATGACACACCAAAACAACACATTTGACATCATCAACAAATTAAAATGTACGGAGCAGAGCATAACGTTTTAAATAAGGACAGTATTCAAGCAATTTCAGAGCAGAGGCACTGAGGGCGGCAGTGGAAGAAATGGTGACGCATAAAGAAAATGAAAGCCATATAGTCCTGCTTACAGATGCTCTCGCCGTAGTCACAGTGCTAAAAAGCCAGAAAAACACTGAGCTTAATGACTTACGAGCAGCACTCTGCAAACTGTGCCAGCAGTCCGCACCAAAAATGGTAGTGGCACAGTGGGTCCCATCACACTGCAACATCCAAGGCAACGAGGAGGCAGACAGACTGGCAAAAGAAGGTGCAAGACTACCACAAACAGATACTAGTATGACGTACGAAGAGTCAAAACAGCTTATCAAAGCCAGATACATGACCAAATGGGAAACCGAACATACTGGTTACACCAAAAATGATGCCTATTACCAGTTGAACAGAAGAGAGCAGGTCGTTGTCTTCAGACTTCGCACTGGCCACAATAGACTGAGATACCACCTATTCAACAAATTGAAGATAGATGGTACCGACGAATGCCCGTGCGGTACCGGTAAAATGACCGCTGAACATCTGCTGCAGAACTGCCCGACATACGAGGATCAGAGAGAGCAGATGTGGCCATCACCAGTGGAACTGCAAGACAAGCTCTATGGCAGTGTCGACAGCCTCAGGATGACCGCCGCTTTTTTCGAAAAAATAATGGTTACTGTCTGACTGCGTACGAAGAAGAAGAAGAAGAAATAAAGACAGCTTGCTGAAGTCGGATGCGTCGGATCGAAAGTCAAGCTGTAAACTACGACACAACGCATTCCGTTCTCTGAACTACATTCTGCTACTTAGGCACGTGTCAGAGTATGGTAGTGGGAGATTGAGAACGAACGAAGCCAAACCAAATAAGGACAGAACACATCAGACTTAACAAATACATGAACTTGTTAGACACTACACACGAACATACTGCCTCAAATGTATCCATCCATATGAGACAGTGCAACATGTGCTGTTCGCTTACCCAGGACTCGCCACAGACAAACTCAAGTTATGGCATGGTACCCCAGCAATCAATCACATTAAACAGCTCCACTCGGGATCAAGACGCTGAGCAGCTCATGAGCTGGAGTGGTCAGCGACAAATAGCTGACTGCTAGCGTCGGGGCCTGCGAACCAGAGCTGCCAAGACCCTTCTACACCTCCACGCGGTGATCCTGGATAACAGACTGCAGCAGGGCAGACTGGCTAAGGAGAAGGGATCGAAGAGGGAATGCTTACCCGGTACTCAAAAAATGCTTGCTGAAGTCGGATGTGTTGGACCGAAAAATGCAAATACCGCAGTCAAGCTGTAAACTACGACACAACGCATTCCGTTCTCTGGACTACATTCTGCTACTTAATCCCTTTCAGGGTTTGGTAGCGGGAGATTGAGAACGAAGAAGAAGAAGAAGAAGAAGAAGAAGACGAAGAAGAAGAAGAAGAAGAAGAAGAAGAAGAAGAAGAAGAAACAGCTCCACTCACCAGCTACAAATCACCTGCAAATTCTTCAACTTGACACACATTGAAAAAGAGCAACCAGCTCGGCATGCCTAATTAATCAATACTAACAACAACAGATACGTGCAGAAATCGGCTGTAATAGACCGCAAGGCACAATAAATGAAAAAGCAGTGCAACGGGCCCCTTTTAGAAGACAATGCGAGGTAAAAAAAATTATTTGAAATTTATTCCCCCATCCCTCTTTGCCCCTCCACACACACACACACACAAATCCGGAAACCCATATGGTAGGATAAAGATAATGGCAGTTCAACAAGCATGCCGTTGTGGATGAAGTGTTAATCTTCCACTTTTTCTAAGTCAAAACCCGTCAGTGGTTATCGTACATTGCTTTAGTGGGCCCACATCGGATGTGGTTTGTCAGTGTACTAGATAACCACAAGATAACGCACTGTCTCTGTAGTGCACTTCCATAATTTCATATCTCAAATATGCACGTTTAGTTTATCAATAGCTAGGCAACAGCAAACCTGCCGACATGCACCCCACGACGCCACAAGTGGTTTGCTCTCTTATATTCATAACGACACTTGGAAAGGGAGGGGTGGGGGGAGGGGGGGTGGGAAGTGAAGTACAGAAGAACTTTAAATTAGAAACATTGTTATTGGTGTTATTGTTATTGTGTAGGACACAATCTAGGCCCGCATTGGTACAGCGTTGTTAAAGATCGGGACACATACAGAATACTGGTGTCCTCCTCGCGTACGGCACATCTACTAAACTCAGACCCAGGATGATGTGATAGTGTGTAATGTGTGTGTAGATGAAATAGCTATCATTTGAACTGTATCCCACTGCTGCAGTCTGCGGGATGGATTTGTAGAGCTGGAGAATAAAAGCCAAGGCGCTGTTCTTTCATTGTGCTGTTTTGGTTTGTCCAGTCATTAATGGATTGGGCTTGGCTTCGTTCGCTCTCAATCTCCCGCTACCAAACCCTGAAAGGGCTTAAGTAGCAGAATGTGGTCCAGAGAACGGAATGCTTGGTGTCGTAGTTTACAGCTTGGCTGCGATATTTGCACCTTTCGGTCCAACACATCCGACTTCATCAAGTATTTTTTTAGTTCCGGGTTAGCATTCTTTCTTCGATCCCTTCTCCTTAGCCGGTCTGCCCTGCTGCAGCCTGATATTCAGGATCACCACGTGGAGTTGTAGAAGAGTCTTGGCAGCTCAGGTTCGCTGGCCCTGGCGCTAGCAGTCAGGTATGGGTTGCTGAACGCTGCTGCTCATCATCTTGATACTTTCCAGTCACTGATGACAGTTTATTTAGTCGAAACGTCGGTATACTCATGTCACTATCCTCATGTACAAGTGTATTGTGACCTTGTTTCTGTTTCGTTGAAATTGATCTTTCAGTATTCCAAAACAACTTTCATGTATATGATATATAAATTGAAGTGGCCGAATGTTGTGGCAGTCAAACCACACTTCTCTTCCACAAGTTTATTTTTCTGTCACTCAATTTATTCTTTTCTTACAACATCACAGATACTGGACAGCAACACTGTCATAATTACTGCCGCCAGAACAGATATAGAGGAGATCCACTTCTTCGCCCTTTCATTTTTAGTTACAAAGAGGACAAGAGAACAAAGGATGCACATAGCTGCAGTTTAGCTAATTATGGTTCAGAGTTTGGGTCATGAGATCAGGACTTTATTCCAAACTCTAGACTATAATCAAGCAATCCTCTCAGAGTTCTCCTGTCCTGTGCTCTTTTCGCCAGGTCTTTCCAATTTCTTGCATCGGTCGTTAGGTCTAATTTCCGTGTGCTTTTTGGCCATCCTGTGCCTCTTTTTTCTTGGGTTTCTGCGGCAGAATTTGTTTGGTTATGCTAGTTTGGGGATTTAGCAATATGTGGTCTATCCAACACCACCTTCCTTCAATGATTTGTTCTGTTATGTTCTGTACTGTTCTGTTCTGTTAAGAATCGACGTCGTTTCACTACCGGAAAACACATATGTATTCAGTTCTTCTCGGCAAATGGCGAAGTGTGTAGATAATGAAGGTTCACGTAGGTCGCTGGTTATACATATACCGCTGCCCCATTCTCTGCTGGGATAGCGCATGATTTCAAAACCGTGCAGTCTATACATTGTTGGCTTATTGATTGAAGTTTATTTCTAAGATCTCCTGCTCCACCTGTCTTTGTCCTGTTCTCTAGCATATACTTTTGTTTTTTACCTTATTTATTTAGTAACTTAAATTGGCTCTGATCACCTGTCATGTTTAGCTCTATAATAAAGGACTGGCTTCAAATTGGAGTTGACGATCATTAGTGATGTTAAATCTCTCATTTATTCAGTGTCAGAGCATGTGACGATCAAATCTCTCGTTTAATCAGTGCAAAAGCAGGTAAAGATGAAATCCCGCATGTGTTCAGTGCAAAAGAAAACAAAGATCAATTCCCTCGTGTGTTCAGTGTAATAGAAAAACAAAGATCAAATCCCTCATTTATTCAGTGTAAAAGCATGTAAAGATCAATTCTCACATGTATTCAGTGTAATAGAAAGCAAAAGTATCGTATTTATATGCGGGACCGAAGACGTATAACATGTGCAAACATCGTCACTGCAACATAGCTGCCTGCTTGCATCAGGGTCATTGAATCACGCTGATTGGTTGCATCATGGTCATCGAATCACAGCTGACTGCTTGCTTCATGGTCAACGAACCATGCTGATTGGTTGCATCAGGGTCAGCTAATCACATCTGCCTGCTTGCATCAGGGTCAGAAAACCATAGCTGATCAAGACAATATTTTACATCCAAGCGACGGCCCTGGAAACAGGCTGGGCTAGTGAAGCCTGGCTTAGAAAATATTGATCACAGTGCGATGGGAAAACCATGTCTAAAACAAAAACCTAGCTTGCAACCGGATGTGTCGGGCGAGAAGCTTAGATATCGCAGCCTCGCTGTAAACAACAACAACACAACGTGACAATGGCCTTTGCATGACGAGGGCCGAAGAAGTAAAACGTATATGCTACATATGCATTTGTTTGTCAGAAGCAAGTATTTACAGCTTCCGAATGACAAGACGGTTAGACCGCAAGCGAATCAACAATACACTGAACGGGCTATAACCGTCATGGCATAGTTCACGCCGCTGTAAAAATGTACTTAACTATGCAAGAGTTTTGAGCGTCAAATCAGACACGAATGGAACTGGTAACAGGTTGTTGTTGTTGTTGTTTGTGAATGTTCACAATGAGTAGGTTACTCTTTTGTGCGCCCTGAAAAGGCATTAAGTGGCGGGTTTTAGAAGCTTTCTTCACATCCCGAGTGTGCTGATGACGGTAGACCGTTCTCCAGACGGGTGGGCTTTGCTTGGCTTCTTCTGCCTGCCGCTCACTACAATATGGATTACGTCGTTCGCTCACGTTGTTATCCAGACTGGCATGAAAACAGCCTGTTTCCGGGAAGAGCTACAAGTAAGCCAAGGTGAGGGTCCTGTCCAGTATATTTTGACTGAACTTGACTAACATGTCTGATCAGTATATTTTGCCTGACCAGTCGTTAGTCACTGGTAGAAGCTAGAGCTAAAGGTAATCCCATAATAGAAAGTGCTGTTTGGGATGATGTGTTAGAAACTTTATTCCCCGAGGCTAGGGCTTGTTGATAATGTGATGTGGCTAGGTCTCTTCTCCTTTGCATTCCTATCAATAACTGGTAGCGAGGTACACATTTACCGCTGAGCCTATTAGAGTGTGCTAGCAACGGAGTTTGAACCGTGCACCTTTCGGCAAACGCAAGTCTGGTATAACTATACATATAAAACCCTAGTGTATCGTTGGTCAAATATAATGTTGCAGTCAGCAAGGGTCAACGTATGCAGGCAGCTCAGGAAAGACGTGCAATCAGCAAGGGTGTTCGTGTGCATGCAGCCCTAAGTAAGACGTGCAATCAGCAAGGGTCTACGTGTGCAGGAAGCCCTAAGTAAGACGCGCAATCCGCAAGGGTCTACGTGTGCATGAAGCCCCAAAAAATACACGCAATCAGCAAGGGTTTACGTGTGCAGGAAGCCCCAAATAAGACGTGCAATCAGCAAGGGTCTACGTGTGCAGGAAGCCCCAAATAAGACGCGCAATCAGCAAGGGTCTACGTGTGCATGAAGCCCCAAATAATACGCGCAATCAGCAAGGGTTTACGTGTGCAGGAAGCCCCAAGTAGGACGCGCAATCAGTAAGGGTCTACGTGTGCAGGAAGCCCTAAGTAAGACGTGCTATCAGTAAGGGTCTACGTGTGCAAGCAGTCTAAGAACCACGCACAATCAGTAAGTTTAGAGCAGAGATACCAGCACTAGTACGTGCTGCAGACTATGGTTGCCAATCATGCTATAGACTTTCCGCGCTTACATTGGCCTTGTCAGTAATAAGTGCATCCACAGAGCAAGGGAAGTAGCTCAACATAGGTTATGTTGTACGTCCTTGCCGACAATGATGGTTATTATTAAATTGTACGACAAAGAAAAAAGCTTGATTCACTCCAGCAGTTTTGTAAAGTTAGTAGTTCTCAATAAAAATCAATTAGAGCGCATTGTGGTGGGAAAGGCAATTAACTCCTGCTTGACTTGTTCTTTATTGATCGGGTTAATTTTCAGGAATGATTTTAATCATGAGCTGGGGTTATGTAAGATGATAAATTATATGGCAAAGATACGTAGAAGCCTGAGACAAGCTACCAGTTTTGTGAGGACAATAGATACGAATACTTGAAAGCGAACTACGAACCAGATTATTTGGTTTATTGCTCTTGTGTGTTGGTTTGTTATTCTCTGAATTTATTAGTCTTGTTATTCCTCTAATCTCTCTTTCTGGTTTGTTTTTATAATCATATTTCGTTTATCACAAAAGTCAACAAATCACTAACAACCTTTTGAGCTTCCAGGTCTCCAACATATACATGTGAACTCATCAACTGATGACGACTCCGTATTTTCTGTAGTGTGTGACTTAGTTTCTACAGAATCAGGCAGCTATCCCCATACCCAACACACATTAGCCACTTCTTTTGACACGCCTTGCTGGTTACAGTGTTAGATTTTTGCTCGCCTTATAAGGCAACTAAGAAATACTGCACAGCGTCGACTGAGTTTACCTCAATATGAATTCGTTAAGTGAATGTGATATATTCTTTATACATCTTAAAACAATTAAAAACGATATAGTATAACACGAAATTAAATAAATAATTCATAGCTCAGGAGAAAGCTTTTCATATAATCAATTAACCAAGCACTCAATTAATCAAGGTTTCAAGAACCTGCACCTCACTGTGGAGCTCTCGCCCCCTCCCATCTATTGGAGTGTGATGTCTCCCAGCATGTCCCGCCCCTCCCATCTGTTGGGGTGTGATGTCTCCCTGCATGTCCCGCCCCTCCCATCTGTTGGGGTGTGATGTCTCCCTGCATGTCCCGCCCCTCCCATCTGTTGGGGTGTGATGTCTCCCAGCATGTCCTGCCCCTCCCATCTATTGGAGTGTGATGTCTCCCAGCATGTCCCGCCCCTCCCATCTGTTGGGGTGTGATGTCTCCCTGCATGTCCCGCCCCTCCCATCTGTTGGGGTGTGATGTCTCCCTGCATGTCCCGCCCCTCCCATCTGTTGGGGTATGATGTCTCCCTGCATGTCCCGCCCCTCCCATCTGTTGGGGTGTGATGTCTCCCTGCATGTCCCGCCCCTCCCATCTGTTGGGGTATGATGTCTCCCTGCATGTCCCGCCCCTCCCATCTGTTGGAGTGTGATGTCTCCCAGCATGTCCTGCCCCTCCCATCTGTTGGGGTGTGATGTCTCCCTGCATGTCCTGCCCCTCCCATCTGTTGGGGTGTGATGTCTCCCAGCATGTCCTGCCCCTCCCATCTGTTGGGGTGTGATGTCTCCCAGCATGTCCTGCCCCTCCCATCTGTTGGGGTGTGATGTCTCCCAGCATGTCCTGCCCCTCCCATCTGTTGGGGTGTGATGTCTCCCAGCATGTCCTGCCCCTCCCATCTGTTGGGGTGTGATGTCTCCCTGCATGTCCCGCCCCTCCCATCTGTTGGGGTGTGATGTCTCCCTGCATGTCCCGCCCCTCCCATCTGTTGGAGTGTGATGTCTCCCAGCATGTCCCGCCCCTCCCATCTGTTGGGGTGTGATGTCTCCCTGCATGTCCTGCCCCTCCCATCTGTTGGGGTGTGATGTCTCCCTGCATGTCCTGCCCCTCCCATCTGTTGGGGTGTGATGTCTCCCTGCATGTCCTGCCCCTCCCATCTGTTGGGGTGTGATGTCTCCCTGCATGTCCTGCCCCTCCCATCTGTTGGGGTGTGATGTCTCCCTGCATGTCCTGCCCCTCCCATCTGTTGGGGTGTGATGTCTCCCTGCATGTCCTGCCCCTCCCATCTGTTGGGGTGTGATGTCTCCCAGCATGTCCTGCCCCTCCCATCTGTTGGGGTGTGATGTCTCCCTGCATGTCCTGCCCCTCCCATCTGTTGGGGTGTGATGTCTCCCTGCATATCCCGCCCCTCCCATCTGTTGGAGTGTGATGTCTCCCAGCATGCCCCACATATGTTGGAACGCAGTGTCTCCGATGATGCCCCTCTCTCTTCGGGCGTGGTGTCTGCCAGCATGCCCCCTCCCCCAGTTCTCATTGTTTATAAGAGAAATCCTAAAACAACACAGACTTGCAACAGCCAACACAACACTTACCCCAAAGAAGAAAACGTACGCGCCCGACGTCTCTTCTTGGATCAAATGGACGGACAAACAAATACATCATTAAACAGACTGTTCATTGATCTTTCTATCTCAACGTGTAAATAACTGTGCAACAGGAAGTAGAGGGAACATCTCTTCGTTCTCATTTCCAGTCTCTGTTATGGGACAGCGTTTATCTATTAACAGCAAGTAGAGTGCGTGGCCGAAAGGTTTCGATCCTGCCTGCCGACAAGGAGGGCTGCGGTTCGAATCCTCGTTATGGCATATGTTCTTTTTCTGTTGGGGGTGAAATAAACAAATATAGCCAGCAAACGACGGGGCGACAGCAGTGGCGAAGCAGCCTGTATTCCTAAAAAAAAACGTCGACTACCCCAGCAATTGGAAAAAAATATCGAATGACAGGGAAGAAAGTAACAGCAAGTATTGTAAACTGTAATCTACGCCCAAGGGTAGAAGCAGGACGACTAAGTAGTGCTATTTAAAATGCACGTCAATTCCTCCTTGCTTGGTGTTTCTTAATTTTTATTTCATTTATTTGTACAGAATATCTGGACTCTGAACCCAAACTGTGTCAGTATCGGGCATGTACAAGCAGGCAAATAGCTACACGGGTAAGTACCGAAATGATGTATTTTATGGTGGCTATTTCAATGTTCACTTAGTAAATCCTTGAGTGTTGGATGCACGATAGGAACAGAGTGACAGAATGTTCCTCACTCAATCTAACTAAGCAATACAAACTATTAGAAATATAAAACGTATAATTGAGACAGTTTAGTTTGTGAGAAGCAAAGATGTGGTTAATTAAGGGAATAACTGCATGATTATGAGGGAAGACCGAGGCACACCGCCAAGTTTACGAGAGAAACAGATGCCGTTGTATGAAGGATAAACCATATGGTAACGAGAGAAGACCGAGGCACACCGTCAAGTTTATGAGATAACCAGATGGCGTTGTATGAGAAATAAACTATATGGTAACACGACAAATCCGAGGCTTTCCTGCTCTCTGAAAGGTCTTGGGATCGATATTCGGGGAAGTCCCTTCTTTGAACTTTTATTGAACATAACTTGATAAATAGAATCAGCATTTTAAAACTCTTCTTTGAGAACCATCAACGATTTTTAGAAGTTAAAATGACTCCAAAATGATGATTTTATGAGTTTAAATGGCAGCAGAATTAATTTTTAGAAGTTTAAATGAGTCTCACGTTTTTTTATGAGTTTAAATAGTTGTTATTGTTGTCCAATGCCTATAACAAGTAAGTTTACTCTTGTGTGTGCCCTGCAACGGGCGTTAAGTGTGCGGGTTGTAATAGCTTTCGTGACATACCGAGCGTGCTGATGAAGGTGGACCACGGTCCTCCAAATGGTTGTGCTATGCTTAGCTTCATCAGCGTGGCGCTCACTGCGTTGATCCACATCTCGTCAGCCAAACTGCTTTGAAAACAGTCTGTTTCCAGGAATCGCTACTTGGATGAGAGATAGTGGACTGGGTTAGTATTTTGTGCCTGACATTGTCGCCCCGCCTTGTCAGTAATGAGTTTATATGGTACTTTTCTATAGCTTTGATATTGACTCAATGGTAAAGTTTCAGGGCTTTGAAATGATTGCAGTATCTCTTCTAGCAGTTCAATGACTTTAGAATTTCGCTTAGCAGCTTAAATGAGCCCAGAGTTTATTTTAGCAGCTAATATAGCTCCATAGTTTTTATTGCTACAGAGTTTATATGGCTCCAGAGTTTTTTAGCTTTTTCAATGGCTCTGAAAATCAAATACCTTCAGAATCGATTATTTAGTTGTAACACGCTGAATATCTATTCAGGGGGCGAAATCTGTGATGAGTGGACAATACTGCACCAAACTACGATTACGTCCCTTTTATAAGCTTCGAGTCTGTCATAACTGAACTTTCATTATATTTACACTTGGGATATAAGGCTGTCATGGCTGTTCTAAGTTCATTTCTGTTTTCGACTGTCCTCTTTACCTCCTTCTGTGGGTTTCCACTTCTCCTTTTCATCGCCACAAGCTTTTCACATCTATGCTTTTTTCTTTCCAAACACAAAAATAAAATGCAGAACGACTTGAACCTATCTCAACCAGAGTTAAAGAAAACGAACACATTTATATCCATAATGTGCAACACCTTGGTTGGGCTGCCTTCTGAGAGCGCACAAACCTAGCATAGGTACATACAGACGCACATGTATATCCAAGCACTGGTTTATGCATCTTAATTTCGCCCAGATCACGGTATACGGTGGAATAGAGCCGCCTGCGCCAGTAGAAACTGGTGAGGCAAACACATAAAATTTAAAATAAAAAAATAATAATAATTAATTAATCAATTAGCAGCCCTGTTCTCTATCCCAAGCGTGGCCAAATCGCTGCTCATGCTCCACATTTGACTCTTTGACATGTAATATACGTCTCGCGGAAATGTGCATTTTATTTTTTATATTTATTTTTCAATTTAGTGATCTTATTTTTTTGTTAGTGAAATACAAATTATCTTATTATCTTAGATAATGTGGTTAAGACAATAATCATTCAGTATTTTAAAACATGATATGTATGTATATATATATATATATATATATATATATATATATATATATATATATGTGTGTGTGTGTGTGCGTGCGTGCGTGCGTGCGCGGGTATATATATATATATATATATATATATATATATATATATATATATATAAATATATATTATTGGACAACCCGTTCCTCTTAGATGGTTACGCCGCTGCGAGTCCCAACTTCGTTTCCATTGACTTCTGTCTTGGGCCGCGGTGGACCGGGGCGGGGCGGGGCGGTGGGGGGGGGGGGTATACGTTTCTTGTCTGTAGCATCGTGGATGTTGTTTCTGAGTTCGAGGAAGTCAGACCAGCGAGTAGGTGGTCTTCCACGTGGTCGTTATCTGTCTCGTAGGTACCAGACTGCAGTCGTGCTCCAACGGTCATCAGTTCTCCGAAACAAGTGACCAACCAAGCAATGCTTTGCCTTGTCTGCGTGTGTAACTGCATCTTTCCCCAATGACATTTGCTGTACGCCAGTGTTGTGAATACCTTTCAAACGTTGGTTGTGGGGCGTGAGGCCGATCATACGTCTCTCGAGGGAGGCTTGGGTCACTCTGAGTTTTGACTCTATTTCTTGTGTAAGTGACCATGCTTCTGCTGCATAACATATTGCAGACAGTTTTGTGTAGTTGAATAGGGAGGCGCGCAGACTCTGGTCGTAGGTATGGTCTAAAGCCGTCTTTATGGACGAGAAAACCATCCAGCCCGCGCAACGACGTCTTGTTAGTTCTGGGTTTAGGTTGTTCTGCATGTTCAATAGGCGCCCCATGTAGATATACTCCTCTACGTCCTCCAGATTCTATCCATCGAGGATGACTGGGTCATTCGTAGCGAAACGGGTGCGCTTCCCTTTTTTGTCTTGCAGGGGTTTATCTCGAGGCCAGCTTTCTCCATACTTTGTGAAGCATAGCTACCATCTGCTTGGCGTGCTCCTTGTCTGTTTCTGCGATAAGCGATGTGTCATCTGCAAAGCGGAATTGGTTAGGTAGCTTGCCATTGATGTTTATACAAAAGGGTGTCCAATTGCATTGACTGATGATGGACTCAAGGCATGGGGAAAAGAGACGGTGAAATAGGATTTCCCTGGCGAAGTCATTTCTTGACGGATACTGTTACTGGTCTTTGGAATGCTTATATTTGAATAGGTATAAACAATTTATGTTTCACAATGTTCATTAAACAATACAAACGTGTGTGATGTTTACTCCAGCGGAAAGGGAAATCACCTTTTCTATTTCTGCAGGTTCCTAGTGAATTATTAACCAACAAAATTTGAATTCAAAGGGAGTCGACAAAACAACTTAAAGTTCTGGACTTTGCTGATGACGACTCTTCTGTCCCTTAACTGTAATTAGGTACAAAATTAGTATCTTGTAGGAAAGTAATGCACGTTTTGAACTGAGAATTCGCAGATAAAATCGCAGGTAAAAACGCAGATAATAAACAAACACATATCCTGATAATACATGCAAATAACAACAATCCAATAGTATTGGTAGATGCACCCCTACAAGGTGTGCAATTATTCATACATCATGGCAGTAATATAGACAAATTAGGAGGCACATATACAGATATCAGAACAAGAGTATAAAAGGTGAGAGGAGCTTTCATTATATTTGAGACTTATGAAAATGAGCACAGAAAAGAAAATCTTAAAATTCAATTTGAAGTCCGTTCTATTGTATGGCTCTGAAACAAGGAAAACAACAACAAGATCATCGATAAATGGATGCCCGTGTAGAACAGCGAAGTTGAGATGGTAAGATGAGATCACTAACGTGGAACTAGTGGTAAAAAAAACCAGGCAGATACCGTGAAAACAAGACGTTAAGAGAAACCGCTGCCGTAAGATAGGACACCCATTAAGGACAACCAGCTGATATCATCACAAGACAGTCTCTCTTCTGGAATGCACAAGACAAGAGAAGTAGAGGCAGAACAAAACACACAGCTAGCGTGAGACAAATAAAGGAAACAAGAAAGACGTGGACAGTGCTAGGATGAATGACCCAGAATATGAGGACTAGGCGCGTAGTTGTTGAAGATATCTGCTCCACGGGGAGCTGAAAAGTTTCGATCTATTTTGAAGTGGACTGGCTGGAAACACCGCCACAAATAAATACTTGCTTAAGACAGCTGCTTTGGGCCTCTGGGCACTAAAACCGTTAAAGCACTTCATAAAGACAAGATATAGATATGCGTTTATTGGAGCATTGATGTCGATGTCAATTGGCGAACGAGCGCGTATGTGGAGTATATCTACCTGAAATAGTATGTGGTTTGACAGCTGTCATATAGCACTTAACAAATTAATATATTTTATGCGCTCATGCGTTACCAAGAAACAAAACAAAAACCAGTAAAGTTGCAACCTGTCATCATTGTTGTTAGAAGAGAGGAAAGACAAATGTGTTCAAGGCTGACTTATCCATCTTAAAAAACCTTAACATGCCTTGACTAAGTGGCTGCCAAAATAGTCAATGACCATCACGCGTAATGGTGTCTTTCACGACTACAAGAAACTGACAGCGGATAACCTTCGTTTAGTGACCTAGCTCTGGTTCATGATTTGGATACATTTTCTATTGTTGTACTCTTCCCCTTTGGTATTTGTCGCGTTAAGAACGTTGGGGCGTTGTTTCGTAGCTTACATCGAAGCTGCGAGCTCTGCGTCTTTCGGCCTGACACATACGGATTTCGACTTTTTGAGGGCACTGATGTTGCCTTCTCAGTGCGATTCATATTCTATTAGCTCGACTACACAAATGTAGACTGTTTCCAGGACTTGGGGGCGGAATAGGGTCTTAGCACGGTGGCCTGTAGATGCAGACCTTCTGACGCACTGAGAAATCCCTTTGAAACGTCACATTTCATGGGGTATTGAATAACGGAACTTGCATGTGTCAACTATCAGTGGAAATACAATAGCGTATTCAGTAATTAAAAATGGATACCGATATGCAGTTGATATCAGGACAGCATTATGTGAAAGGAAAACTCTCAACAGTTTTTGTTTGTTTTTTAAACCCTGAATTTATTTGTTTTTTCTCTGTGTGCAGCATAAATTGATTATAAACTTTGGCACAGTGTGATTTTCGTTATTTAGTCGGCCTTGGTATGTGACGTTTCAAGGTATTTTCCCGGTGAGTCAAACAGCCTTTCTAAAGTAGGCCATTGTCTTGGTTAGGTCTGAGGTGGGGAGTGGGAGGGGGTCTGCCAGGTGGTCTTTTTTTGGCGCGCGAGTACCACATAGAGACTACTGGGCTCCAGCGTTCGTCTTTCCTTCTGACTACATGACCAGACCAGCGGTGTTTGTAGTTGTTGACATGATGGATGACATCCTTGTCGTGCTGTACTAACATCATCATCCTATCCTGCTCCCCATGGAGCAAAGGGTTGAAATGTCTGTTTCTGCTCCGGATCGTCCTCTTGGGCTCTCCTCTTCCACTCCACCTCCTCCCCCCTTCCCCCTTTGACCTCTCTTCTCCATTCTCCCCCTCCCTTTCCCCTCTCCACCACCACCCCTGGACACACAATAGTTGTGCTAGCCTTTCTTCCACTCTACCGTTCAAGACCACGTGCTGGTTTGCATTCTTACATGTCTATTTCCCTGTGATGTTATAGTTTACTGACTGACTGGTTATATTGCCTAGCTTCGATGGTTATACTGTGTTACTGATGATTATAATAATGAGAATAATGATGATTATTGGAATTTGTCTTCTGAAATAATAAAAGAAACACCACTACAGCTTTCCACTTTCACAAGAAGTCTGTATCCGAGTATTTGCAGTTGCGGTTTCAATAATAGTGATTTTGGATAATGAGGTTGCTAGCTTCATGCGGCCCTCTTTAGTTTCAAGATATGCTTGGAAGGCTACAATTAATCGAAAGGGGACACTACTCGGGTAGGATTGTACTATAGTCATGGCTAACTACTCACTATGAGCTATCGCTCAACCGTCTGCATATCATTTACAGGGCGTCATCCCTTGGAGTGTCTCTCTATACCATATACAGGACGTCGGTACTTGGAGTGTCTCTTTGTATCATTTACATGACGTCGGTACTTGGAGTGTCTCTTTGTATCATTTACAGGACGTGGGTACTTGGAGTGTCTCTTTGAATCATCTACATGACGTCGGCACTTGGAGTGTCTCTTTGTATCATTTACATGACGTCGGTACTTGGAGTGTCTCTCTATACCATATACAGGACGTCGGTACTTGGAGTGTCTCTTTGTATCATTTACATGACGTCGGTACTTGGAGAGTCTCTTTGTATCATTTACAGGACGTGGGTACTTGGAGTGTCTCTTTGAATCATCTACATGACGTCGGTACTTGGAGTGTCTCTTTGTATCATTTACATGACGTCGGTACTTGGAGTGTCTCTCTATACCATATACAGGACGTCGGTACTTGGAGTGTCTCTTTGTATCATTTACATGACGTCGGTACTTGTAGTGTCTCTTTGTATCATTTACAGGACGACGGTACTTGGAGTGTCTCTTTGTATCATTTACAGTACGACGGTACTTGGAGTGTCTCTTTGTATCATTTACAGGACGTCGGTACTTGGAGTGTATCTTTGTATCATTTACAGGACGTCGGTACTTGGAGTGTCTCTTTGTATCATTTACAGGACGACGGTACTTGGAGTGTCTCTTTGTATCATTTACAGGACGTGGGTACTTGGAGTGTCTCGTTGTATCATTTACAGGACGTCGGTACTTGGAGTGTCTCTTTGTTTCATTTACATGACGTCGGTACTTGGAGTGTCTCTCTATACCATTTACATGACGTCGGTACTTGGAGTGTCTCGTCGTATCATTTACATGACGTCGGTACTTGGAGTGTCTCTCTATACCATTTACATGACGTCGGTACTTGGAGTGTCTCTTTTTACTATTTACATGACGTCGGTACTTGGAGTGTCTCTCTATACCATTTACAGGACGTCGGTACTTGGAGTGTCTCTCTATACCATTTACATGACGTCGGTACTTGGAGTGTCTCTCTCTCCGTCGCTTGCCCTCTCTATCATTGAAAAGACGTCTCCATCTTAGATGTTTCGCTACATCATAGACAGGACGTCACCATCTTCCCGCATGCAAGTACCCGTACATGATACAGTCATAGAAACGTTGACGGTCTCGATTAGGGTTACATGCTACCTTTACTTAATATCCCGACGACCAGGTACAAATGTAACCAATTGTCCTGTTTCAAGAAAAATTGATCTTGAGGGAGCGAAAGGTTATTGCTAGTCTCCAGATGATGATGACGTTTCGGCCGTACCACATATTGTTCTATATTAGCTTTGAAAACTTCAGAGTAGAGGACGAGACACCTGGTCAGGGATAACCTACTGCGATAATAAAATGTAACTTCTTGCTGGTCTTTCATTTGATGAAGACCTCATATTGGAGACACAGTAGGAAGGACATTGTATAAATGTCACTGCAAAAAAGATCTCGCGCCGTATAGAAGGCTCATTTAGAGACCTAGTACAAAACGCTTCATGGCAGGTAAAGAATTTCTCGTACAGAGCACTTCGTTAATAAAACATCGTATTATAAGTCATTGTATAGAGCAACTCGTACGGAAAACTTTGAATTGAAGATTTCGTTTTGAAGACTTTGAATTGAAGATTTCGTATTGCAAACCTCGCACAACAGACCTTGTATAGCAGACTTTGATTTGAAGATCTCGTATTGGAGACCTACAGTGTCCATTGTTTTCTTCCATGCCTTAGAATGCTTACAGCGATTGCGACATGAGAGTTGGGCTATATTACAGCACTAACGGGGAACTATTCAATCTGAGAAGGTTCAAGGCCAAAACAAAAATCAACAAGTTAACCATGCGTGATTTTCTTTATGCGGATGACTGTGCCTTAAATTACAACACGGTGATTACATGCAGGAATGTAGAGATCGGTTCGCCACAGCTTGTGAAAACTTTGGCCTCATCACCTCTATCACAAAAACAAAGGTCCTACATCAACCGGCTTCAGATATTGCCTATTCAGAGCCGTCAATTAAGGTACACGGCAACTGTTTTAAAAATGTTAACAAATTCACGTACCTTGGCAATACTTTATCTCAAGTCATTCACGTAGATGATGAGGTGAATTTAAGAATAGCTAAGGCAGGTGTGGCATTTGGTAGACTTCATACTAAGGTGTGGGATAGGCGAGGGATCAAGACTCAAACAAAAATAAAGGTCTACGCTGCAATTGTTCTACCTACCCTCTTGTATGCATGTGAGACCTGGTTCGTCTATAGTCGCCATGTCAGGAAATTAAACCATTTCCACATGCACTGCATGCGGAAACTGCTGCGGATTCGATGGTAGAACATGGTGCCAAATACAGATATGTTAACGCAATCGGGCATGTCTAGTATACACAACATGATATGTGCAGCACAGCTGAGATGTGCTTGCCATGTGGTACGCAAGTCGGATCAAAGTCTACTAAAAAAGCTGCTCTATGTTAACTCCAAAATAGCATGAGAGCAAGCAGTGGGCAGCAGAAATGGTACAAGGATACACTAAAGAGATCACTGATCCAGTGCGGTATTAATCACGATGACTGGGAAAGAATCGCCACCAATCGCATAGACTGGCGCAGCACTATTGCTGAGGGTGTTCAGAGACATGAGGCATCAATAATAGATAATGCTATCCACGTACGATCACTCCGCAAGTCAACTCGCATCAACCCTTCATCAACCCTGGTGGAAGGAGGTGTCTTATTTCCCTGTATAGAGTTCAACAGACAATTCAAGGCTTAGATTGGCTTATTTAGCCATCTTTGATCTCACGCGAACAGTTTACAGTGAATGCTGATAAAGTGGTCCTCGTCGATAACGAAAGACGAACAACACCGGAAACGTGGCACAACAGTCCTCGTACAGCAGGCCTTGTGCTGAAGGTCTCGCATTGGAACCTCGTACAGCAGTCCTCGTACAGCAGACCTTGTATTGATTATCTCGTATTGGAGGCCTTGGACAACAGACCTTGTATTGAAGACCATGTATTGAAGCCCTCGTTAAGAACTCCTCTCTTGGCAAGTCTCTATAATTAGGTACGGACATTTTCTTTTTATAGACGATCTGTCTATCTTTTCACCACACTACACCATGTTTAACTGTGGTGATAGACAACCAGTGTTTAACTCCGTTTAGTTCATTCTCTCATTGAGTCTTTCCTCAATTTATTTTCGCCACTCAAGTTCTGCCTTTACCCCTGTTTCATTGAAGGGTATAGTGTGTCGGTCCATATCATTTTATATCGATCTCCTGCGGTTTCCCAACTGCTATTTGATATTAAAGCAGTTATTATGTGTCGCGCTGTACTGAAGCATCCTAAAATAGTGCGTCTGTTAATGATTAGTTAGTTAGCTATACAGGGTGGTGCATTAGTCGCTTTACCATTTTAAAACGTAAAAACATTTGTTGTTATATTTGTTCATTGTTGTGATATTTTTCATTGAATAAAAGCAAAGATAGTCTCATAGCAGGAATTGCTGCTGGGAATGAAGTGTTTTTTTGGTTGTTTTGGGGGTTTTTTGTTTGCGTTCGCCTTATTTTTCTAATCCCCAAGGTGGTGTGCATTGCACTGTGTTTTTATTTTGCGCCTGTCGGCCCAGTGCATCCGACTTCAGCATACATTTTATGTAAGGGTCTGCTTCCTCCTACATTTTCTAAGGGTTTGCTTCCCCGGTGTAACGGTCGGTGCTGTGATGGGAATCGAACCCAGCACCTTCGGTTTGTGAGCAGTGCCACTTAACCACTAGGCCACGCCGTCACCGGATGAAGTGTTAGAGACATCATTGTTCGAGACCAGATCTTGTTTTTGAGGTTGAGGTGACTAAATGTATTCGCTGTTGACTTTCCTTCCCCTAACAGTAAGTCAGGTACCCATTTACAGTTTGATTTAGTGGAACGTAACGCTACGGAATTTGAACCCCGAATATTTGTCGTGAAAACAATTTCTCTTCCACAAAGTTAATTAGACGCTATATAGTATTTTGAAAATTCAAATAATTACAAACATAAAATGTATTCGATTTTTAAATTGAAAAGCAACCATTAGGCCATCTACGTTCATACCCTATCTGAACATTGTTTACGGTGTACAGGGAACGGATGATTGAATCTGTGGTAGAGCACTCGCTTTTCATGACAAAGGTACGTGGTTCAACTCCCACTACCGGCAGCTTCAATCGGCCCAACTGTAAATAGGAATGTGACTGACAGCTACAGACGGAAAATGTCAGCGAGGAAGGAAACTGGCCACTCTACGACACAAAGCTGTTCCTTAGTGTAATGAAGACTCTAACACTTCACCCTCGACGACAATGTCTGCTATGGACAACATTCACATTTACATTTTGACCGAGTATAGAACGGCAGATATTGGTGATAACTTTCACAAAGACAAGTATTTGTGTACGTAAACACCGTGTACATATTGTAGTCGACATGGTCTTGTTCTACTTCGCTTTAACCGGCTTATAAGTCCAGCACAACAAATGGTCTCCTTCAGGAAGCCTGTGTCAAGGTACTTTCCATCCTCTTACAGTGACAGTTTTTGTAGCATATGATTTACGCGATAAGGTTGTTGACTCCATGGACACCTCTCTTTAGTCACATTTTATCTCAAGCATGGCAGTACAGTGGGTCTATTATGTCCTTCCCAGTAAAGGGTTCTGGGAATCAGTCGGGGAACTTTCAAGTGCAACAGCAGTTTCAAACAATACCATTAACCTTTGAATCATAATGTACAGAGCGAATAAACAGGGTTGTGCATAGGGCTGGCAACCACATCGTGTAAAATCATGATCGAAACCACCACAGTAGATGCTCACTTTCAGGATATCTGTTGTTATTGTTTTTGTTGTTATTATTGTTGTTGTTTTTATTATTTTTATTTCCTGTTGGAAGATATCTGCAATGAATTGAGTTAACTTGACATTTCTTTGGTAACAGTTTATATATTTCAAGGCGTACTTGTGAAGGTGTTATGGGGTCCTCCTGTCTGGACTATATTGTCATACATCTCTGTGAGCTCCCCTCTTTGATTATTACAGTGTCGTCAATCCCTACCTTGTTGACTATGCTGTAACGCAACCTGTTTCTATGACCCCTACGATGAGAGGAGGTTGGTCTTTATAAATACATTTGACCTGCCCCTTATTTATCTTTGCCCCAAGACACTGTCGTAACGAACTAAGGACAGTCATTAAGAATCATTAATTTTATTCATAATATCTTTACAAGGGTGCCAACGATACTTTTGTTCCTATTTATTCCACATAGTCCCTGTGCCTAGCAACACACTTTGTCCATTAGTTTGTGGATGCCGTCTAGAAAAAAACATTCCTTTTGTGTGATATTTACTCAATTTTGCACCTCTATTACCTTGGGACTCCTTTGCTATACACTTTCCTATAACCGAGGTCATCATGGACAATTTTGAGCGCAGTACTATGACATGTTGAAATCAACGACTATTTCATCAACAGTGACTCGCCTGTTGCCACGGACGAGGTGGTCGATCTACTGTTTCACTTCCGTTTTGAAATCTTTCTACCCGTTCATACACTCTCCTCTGACTCAAACGACTGTCTACATATTGAACCTTCATCGATGCAAGACGACAGTTGGGCGGCCATGGTGAACGCTATATTGCGCACGTGCAAACTGCTAGATCATCACAATCCCTAGGACGAGTATTGCTACTGAGCGTTATTGTGTCCTGAAATGAGATTTCCACTGTCCATACTCTTTCGTGTACTTTATAATCAAGTTTCTGTTGCCTAATGACTGTCCCTCGTAAATAATTAGCTTACACCCTACCCTCTTTATTTCTCATATTACGAAACAGTGGCTCATCACTGGAGATGCTTCATTAAAGGAATAACACGAAAAAAACTTCCGGTGCTCTTGCAGTAGTGGAGGTACACTTTTATTTGTATGATGAGTTTTATAGTCGTATACACGACCCTCTTCAGCTCCCATTGTACCGCATGCTGTTGACAGGAGCCCTACGATGAAATGAAGTGGTGTCTTGATTAATACGTTTCACCTGACACTGATGTTACGCTTTGCTTCTATATTGAACACTATGTTTTACCTTACCATGATGTTATTCTTCGCTCCCATAATGGAAAGTATGTTTCACCTGACACTGGTATTACTCTTCGCTCTCACGATCTTCCTGTAAATGTATCAGCTGTCGTGGTGACCCTATGCTTCACTTGTAATGAGAATTTATATCAATCAATATATGTAGGGTATACATACAGAAAGCAATACACCACATCTTTTTTCTCAGCCAATAATGAAAATTGAAGCATGACATTTTGCAAACTTCAAATATGGCATGTGTCAATTGGGTGTACCAAATTGCGCCGCTTTCGGCCAAATAATACGACTGCACTAAATCTTTGAAATGGAGCATGTTAGCAACTTGCGTTATTTGCAGCGAATTGTGATATAATTTCTTGCTGCAGAGAAATAACGGTTGTGAACATTCACAAGGTGTCAATGTGATGTGTACCGACGGTTTGTAGTCGACATGAGTATAGTTAGTCGGTGGGCTTAGAGAATCGAAGAATCATGAAGTGTAGATACGGAGCTGCTTGATCGGCCAGACAGTGGACGTCCTGTCACAGCCACCAACGCAGAAATTGTGAAATGCGCTGAGGGCATTATTGTCACTGATAGGCGAATGACAACTCAACAACTGGCCTTACAGCTGTCAATCAACATTGGTAGTGCAATTGCTGTTATAAAAACTTCACTCTCAATCATCACTAAGAAAATAATTTAAGACAAATCCTTCAGCTGGAAAGGTCATGATCACTATCTTTTGGGACATTCAAGGTGTGATTCTTAGGGATGGGTTGCCAAGAAAACAGACAATCAATTGGCAAACTTACATTAAGGCATGGAAAAAAACTCAATCGACGTTTCTGCAGAGTTAGGTCGCACAACAATCTAGTAGACATGTTTCTCCTTCACAACAATGCTCGCCCTCACTCAAGTCTGGCAACACGGGAAGGAATCTCCAAATTTGGTTTGACTGTACTACAAAATCCACCCTATAGTCCCGATTTGGCACCCTCTAATTTGCATCTGTTTATTCCACTCAAAGATGCACTTTGTGGGACAAGGTTTGAAGATTATGGAGAAGTGATTTATGTAGCCAAAAAATATCTACATGATCAAGACAAAATCTGGTACGTCCTAGGAATACATGCACTTGTTTCGCTCTTGTTACACGTTGATAGGGATTGTGTTGAATAATACAGATGTTTATATGACATACTCATGTATATTGTGTAGAAATTCCATACCTTTTGAATAAACAGCTCCTGAGAAAAACGACGTGGTGCATTACTTTCTGAACACCCCTCGTATAACACTCTCAAATATTGATTACAATATCAACAAACTAGTGTTGTAGAATCAACTACTGCAATAACAAGTATTTCTATACTCTTGTTTCCCTCCCTATCTATACTCTTGTTTCTCTCCCTATCTATACTCTTGTTTCCCTCCCTATCTATACTCTTGTTTCCCTCCCTATCTATACTCTTGTTTCCCTCCCTATCTATACTCCTGTTTCCCTCCCTATCTATACTCTTGTTTCCCTCCCTATCTATACTCTTGTTTCCCTCCCTATCTATACTCTTGTGTCCCTCCCTATCTATACTCTTGTTTCCCTCCCTATCTATACTCTTGTTTCCCTCCCTATCTATACTCTTGTTTCCCTCCCTATCTATACTCTTGTTTCCCTCCCTATCTATACTCTTGTTTCCCTCCCTATCTATACTCTTGTTTCCCTCCCTATCTTTACTCTTGTTTCCCTCCCTATCTATACTCTTGTTTCCCTCCCTATCTATACTCTTGTTTCCCTCCCTATCTATACTCTTGTTTCCCTCCCTATCTTTACTCTTGTTTCCCTCCCTATCTATACTCTTGTTTCCCTCCCTATCTATACTCTTGTTTCCCTCCCTATCTATACTCTTGTTTCCCTCCCTATCTTTACTCTTGTTTCCCTCCCTATCTATACTCTTGTTTCCCTCCCTATCTATAGTCTTGAAAGAACCAGCTATCGGAACCAGGTATCTTATTCTTCGTTACTCTCCTAATTTGTTAGCTGTTTTCATGTGTGTTATCAGTAATCCTTTAGGAAGGCCTTCTGGTCTGAACGTAGATTTAGTTCTGGCCCTTGTTCGTACTCGGTATGTCAGCCATACTAATCTATTTTGATAGTCATTATTTGCTGATCAGGTCAGGTTATCCTGTGACCGGTGAGGTCCTTGGTGCACACATGAAGACATCTTCACAACCCCATGCCGCCATTCTCTGTCAGCGGCCGCTGCCTGTGCTCTTCTGGTCAGAGATTGGTCCATTCTGTTATGTTGTCCTCCCACCTCTTTTTGGCACGGCCTCTTCGTCGTCTACCTTGCACCCTTCCATGGAGGATCGTATTTCAAAAACCATTTGATCTCTATATGTGACCGTACCAAGCGAGTTTCCTTCATTTGACAGTTGCCAAGAGGTCTTCAAAGGGTCCTTTGGCTGTTATAATTATATCTCGTATTTTCTCATTCGTAACTCGATCCTTGTACGTGCCGTTTAAAAGTCTTCGGAAACATTTGCTGATAGGTTCACATTTATCGTGAAAACCGCTGCGCCTCCTGTGGAGCACATGTCATTAACATAAACAAATACACAACAAGTTCTCCTTTCCTGGGCTTCCCCGTCCCGCTCTGTCCACGTCTTCTCTGCCTCCCAACTGTTTGTCTCAAGATCTCTTTTTCTGTTTCAATGATGCGGATTCCTTGTGGCTTTATCTGCATCGTTACATTAGCCCTCATTGACAGATGACCAACCTCGGTCCTGGATGGTTGAGTCGTACATGTTGTAGTGTTATCTTGTTCATTCATTGTTACGCTTTTGTTGCTTACAATTTCCGCAGGATTAGGTATCTAGCCCCCATGCCCAACTCCCTGTAGTCGTCTCTTACGGACATACTTGGCAAGTTTACAGTGCCACTATTCTGTGCTTCCCTTTCGGGCTCCAGCAACACTCAGATTAAGTATTACTATTATTATTATTATTATTATTATTATTATTATTATTATTATTATTATTATTATTACTTTATTTTTAAAAACTCCAGCCGAGGAAACAGAGGTCCAAAATTACGTGTGGGTATTCCATGTCCAGCTTGTAAGGAATTGTGAATCCATTTGTTGTAGTGTGATTTTACAGGTAACGGTTTTTAAGCAAGGTTACCAATATCTTCGCAACCTTACTTGGTCTCCAATGGCATCATTCTGGGAGATGAATCACCTGTCTAGTTCGCTGAGAACGATTAGCCCTGCTCGCTGACAATGGAGACATTGATCGTTTGCTTTGCGAACAAACCTGGCAGTCCTGGCCAACTCTCGACATCACAAATCGAATTTTCGATCCTGGGGCAATTGCTAATGGCATGCAACTCTACTCAATAGTACAGCCGCTTTGATCCTCTTATTTTTCCGGCTTGAACCGCTTAGACTGCATGTGTGTCGCTAATTAGCCGACAGGGCATTTGGAAAGCTTACGCTAGTCAAGGTTATTACCTACGTTTACCCACGATGGTTTAAATTCGTCATTTTTATAATTTGAATACTGGGCAGGAGTCGCACTGCTTCATTATGTCTTGACGGTCATCGCTAGGCTTTGTTTTAAATAGATACTAACTATTAAATGGATTAAAATTTCTCTCAAAACCGATTAGGGTAAACCAAATCTAAAGATGAACCAAACTCCATCATCCGTATCATTCACATGTAATTGATGCTGATAATTCTCCATTCTGCTCTAGCCTTCATTTGTTTGTACCCATTTAACGATTGGGCCTTCTTGCAAAACGGAAAACAGTTTACAGGCACAGACAGCTGATTCCCTTTCCCCGCCCCCTAAATGACGTAATATGCTGGACGAACCTTTATTCGCGTTCAATTTCCAAGAAGAAAAAGAAGCTAATATGCCGAGCAAAGCAGAGGGCGCTTATATGAAAGTCGGAAGTTCTTTTCAGTTGTTTCCCCAGATGTTCCCCTTGGTCTTGTTCTTGACTGTCCTGTCATGTCTAATTGTTTCAGCAGGTCGTGTACATGGGTTACCACTACACCTTTTGCATCTGTTTTTGCTGCTTGGACTTTGACTATAAATCCTACTTTCCGTTAACGTGTCATTGCATTTGATTATTTTGAAGGAGCACGTCTCAACGGCTTCCGGGTCGACCCAGCCTTAAATGGGTACCAGTCCGGGAATTGCACCGAATGTGGCAAGGTATGCCGTTCGAGGATTGGTCTTTTCAGCTATAAGAGAACACATTTCACAGCGGTAAGAAACGGTCAATGAAAAGCATTAAACGAACATTGTTGAGTGCTGGCAAGCAGTACCATTGCCCACAACTATCATTATTTAATTAAGCGTCTTCCACATTTGTAATATGTGAGTTTATTATATTAGTTTAATTTCGTTGTAATTCTAGTAGCGCTCGAAATTTTTAATATGACGTCATTAAAGAATAGTATAGTCGGCAATGAAGAACGTGTATTCCAAATGAAGTAAACTGATTATTAACTGCCTGTCGTGCAGTAAACAAAAATATGTTTGTTTTATTTTTTTATTTGAAATTGTTTCCCGCTGTGAAAGAAAACAACCCACAAAGAAATTATAAAGCCTATGACGTCAATTGCAGCGATTTCACAGGTCATCTGAGATACACAATTTGAAATTAGTTTATATATGATCATTAGATGCTTTTCCGCAAGCAGAGTAATGAAGCTGAAGTCATTATTCTGGCAAGTTTTATTGCAAGTGAAGAAATTGCAAAACACTGGAAGTTTTTTTTCCGAAGAATAATTGGGCAAAGAATGCCATTAAAGTAATGTGTCCTAATGAAAAGCAAGGACCGTTACCAAATAATATTTTTCATTTTGTACTATATGGAGTTCTATCGACAGAATGACCGATAACATAAAATTAAGCCTCAAAGCTCACGCGTCCGAATTTGAAAAAAAAATTGGGTTGCTCTTCATTAGGGGTTCTCAACCTTTTAATGCTCCATTTCCTCCCTTTCACCTTTGTTAAAAAAATATTCCCCCCTTCCAAAGATAATCTAACTCAAAAGGTTATCACATTTTGCTAAATAGTGGTCCCAGTTCCCCCCTGAAACACTAAATGAGAACCCCTGCTCTAGACGAAAACACAACCGCCACCAATACCGATCAACTGACTTCATTTGTCCGCTGTGTCGATGCTAACTTCGATTGTCCAAAAGAATTGCTCGCTGCTCAACCAAGGGGAGAAAGCATCCTCCAGGAAGTAAAACATGTTTTATAGATCCGACTTTACGTGAAAGAAGCTAAAGATAATACCAATCGACGGGAATTCAGAAATTTCTGCGGACAATTTGTCATTGTTACCTCAAATCAGATCAGAGTTATCTAATACGAACATCACATACATACGATTGGAGTGTGCTCCCCTACATTTTACATCAGCAAATCATGTGCAAAATAAATCAAATTCACTCATATCGGGACCGCGGTAATTTCGTGTATAAGTGTCCGTAAGACATGAGCACAGAACAACCGCCAGTTTCAAGAATTTTGGGAAGACGTTCATTCCGAGCGTGACCACCTCTCGCTCTCTTTTACCGTCAGGTGCATTCTCTAGGTAAGCGAGAAATACAGGCGTCCTTTTATTATTTGATAGATGAGGTATATATTTTTATTGGCACGAATGAAAATCTCTGCATTAGTTAGAAAATTAAAGCTAACCGTGCGAATTGGTATTTATTGTAAACGCTAGAGCGCATCTTTTTGAACACGGGGCTAATCTCAATGAACTCTTCAGATTCAAGGGCAATTCATGCATGAGAGGTATGGAATAAGAATACTTCGACTCTGGGAAAATCAACAAAGGATAGAAATTCCTTTTCATTTTCCGAACCTGCCAACCTCACAATTATGATTTCCATTATGATAGATGAGTTGAAGTCTTTAAATGAAGAAATCAATGCTAACTTCCATGATTTTTAAACAGAAGAAGCCATAGCAAGAAATCGGATGCAGCAGGCCCTAACATCGCTGGAAGAGTGGGCGAACTCATGGCTAGTCAAAATAAACGAGGAGAAAACCACATGCACAATATTCTCGCTTTCAATCAAACCCCAAAATACCAAATTAAGTTTAAATGGCAAATTCCTGCAGCCAAACGACAACCCAAACTATCTGGGAGTCACATTTGATCGGCGCATGACATGGAAAAGTCAGATCGAGAGAAACCGAATGAGAGCCAGAGAAAGAATGGCAATCTTGAGAAAACTTGCTGGCACAGGCTGGGGAGCAGATAAAAGCATACTAAAGAAACTGTACACTGGAAAAGGGAGACCAGTTCTCGAGTATGGCATCGCGGCATGGACAACAGCAGCAAAGGCGAACTTCGATAAAGTTAGCAAACTTCAAAAACAAAGCCATGAGAGTTATAACATGAGGCATGAAGTCAACGCCAATTGTAGAACTTGAAAAGATTACAAAACTGCAATCCATGACCGATAGAAGAGACTGCAGAGCCCAGCTGCAGTCAGAGAAACTCCGAAGACTGACTGACCATCCAACGCACCAGAGACTAAACAATTTGGGAAATGGGAAACTAAAGCGGAGAAACTTTGCAGAAATAGCCAAAGCAAAGATGCACGAAGATCCCATAAACGCACTAACAACACCAAAACCCATCACTACTGTACGAAAACCTACCTGGAGGCAGGATATATTTCCAGAGGTGGTAGAAAATATACCAGGTATTGGAAACAAAAACTGCCAGACTGAAAAAGAAAGGAGAGATACTACCCTAAGCTTTATATCGAAAAGCTACCCAAGCATGGACTGGACCCATGCATACACCGACGGTTCTGTAACAAACACTACACAGAACGGAGGGGCAGGAGCATTCCTAAACCTACCAAATGGCAGAAAAATAACACTGTCATTCGCTACTGGTAAGTACACAAGCAATTTCAGAGCGGAGGCAGAGGCACTGAATGCGGCAGTGGACGAAATGGTGACACACAAAGAAACTGAAAGCCATATAGTCCTGCTTACAGATGCTCTCGCCGTAGTCACAGCGCTAAAAAGCCAGAAAAACACTGAGCTTAATGACTTAAGAGCAGCACTCTGCAAACTGTGCCAGCAGTCCGCACCAAAAAGGGTAGTGGTACAGTGGGTCCCATCACACTGCAACATCCTAGGCAACGAGGAGGCAGATAGACTGGTAAAAGAAGGTGCAAGACTACCACAAACAGATACTAGTATGACGTACGAAGAGTCAAAACGGCTTATCAAAGCCAGATACATGACCAAATGGGAAACCGAACATACTGGTTACACCAAAAACCATGCTCATTACCAGTTGAACAGAAGAGAGCAGGTCGTTGTCTTCAGACTTCGCACTGGCCACAATAGACTGAGGTACCACCTATTCAACAAACTGAAGATAGGTGGTACCGACGAATGCCCGTGCGGTACCGGTAAAAAAACCGCTGAACATCTGCTGCAGAACTGCCCGACATACGAGGATCAGAGAGAGCAGATGTGGCCATCACCAGTGGAACTGCAAGACAATCTCTATGGCAGTGTCGACAGCCTCAGGATGACCGCCGCTTTTTTCGAAAAAATAATAGTTACTGTCTGACTGCGTACGAAGAAGAAGAAGAAGAAGAAGAAGAAGAAGAAACAGAAAATGCGAAATTTAAAATCGACTCTTCTCCACTAGATGTTGACGTGCAACGAGCAACACTTTCTTTGCAACTGAAACTAATTGAATTTAAATAGAAGTTAGATTTGAAGACCAAAATTAAGAATATTTAACTTCATTCTACTCAACTTAACTTAACGTCTTTTTACTGGTTTAGAATACTCTGCAGTCTGTATACAACCAGTTTCTTTTACATTTCCTTGAACTAAAAGCTCTGCCCATCCAATCTATTCTTAAATGCATTCATTGACCATGTCTCTACTATTTCCGGTGGCAACGTATTCCAAGCATTCACCACTCTGTAACTAAACTAAAAATGTATTTCCTAATATATGGCCTGGAACTTTCTTTAATTGATTTGTAGCTATGCACTCTTGTTCTTGTAGGTAGTTGTATTTTTAAAAACTTGTTACAGTCATATTTATCCTTTCCGTTGATTATCGGATGAACCTGTATTGTCATCTCGAATTATTCTCTTTTCTAGACACTGTAGCTGGTTTTTCTGAGTCTTTTCTCATAACTATAATTCTGGAATCTCACTATCAGATTTCCCGCTCTTCTTTGTATCCTTTCCAGCATGTTTATATCCCCTCTACGATAAGGACTCCACATTTGTACACAGTACTCCAATCTAGGTCTAACTAAAGCTTTATACAGTTTGACTATCACTTCCTTGCTCCTCTGTTTAATAGTTCTGCTTATCATACCTAACATTGCGTTTGCCTTTTTCACTGCTACCTGAACTTGGTCACTCACCTTACCCATATGATCCGTTCTTGCCCCTAGGTCCCTTTCCTTTTCTTTCTTTCTAATATTGGTCACTCTCATTCTGTAATTATGTTCAAAATTTGATCTACCCATGTGTATGACTTTACATTTATTTACAATAAACTCCATTTGCCAACTCTCGGACCATTCCGAAATTTTGTCTCAATTCGACCTCAATATATCCACTTCTGCTTTAGATGAGACACTGCTGTGTATTTTTGTGTCATCAGCAATTTTTGCAATCATGAATTCAATGTCATTGTCCAAATCGTTTATGTACATCAAGAACAAAATCAGTTCCAAAACCGAGCCCTGTGGCACTCCACTTTTTACTTCACACCACTCAGAGTACTCCTTATTTATGCCCACTATCTGCCTTCTTCCCGTTAATCAATTTTCAATCCATTTGGCAACTAATTCGCCATCTATTTCATGTGATTTTGAACTTCCTAAACAATATTTGATGAGGTACTTAGTTCATAGTCAATCTGTACTTCTACTGGGGCGGATAATCTTGTGCAGGTCCCAGCTCTGGTATGACCTGGATCTAGCTGGTAGAAGGATTTGCTTATTATCTGTCTAATCTCGAGCTGTTTATTACTCTGCGTTGGGACAAGTGCCGCGGAGGGGGGTTAACCGGTGTGCGAATATATCTGAAAAGACTCAAACACTAGAGCGAAGTAGACCCGCAGCTTTTTAAGCGCCATCTAAGCTACTCTAAACAAACCACAAAACCATGACTATGCCATGTGACAAAGACGCCTCTTACGACATGCTCTCTGTGAGACAGTGGTGCTATTCGTGTCCTTGTCATACACAAAGACCCCAGCGGACCACTTGGTACTCTATATCAAAAACCTTTAAAAAATATAGATAAATAACATCCACCTTTTGCACTCCATTTATCATTTTAGTAACCTCCTCCATGAGTTCTTTAGTAAACCCATTCTGGCTATTTATGATTAGAACAAACTTGTGTAAATGCATTTCAGTGTTTTCTTTGATTATTGACGATAACAATTTTACGGACTGCTCGTTAAACTCACTGGTCTATAATTTGCTGGATCTGATCTTTTGCCCTTTTTGAATAAGGGGATCACTCTTGCATCTTTCCATTCCCCTGGGACAAATTATTTTGAAAATGATGGAGAACATAAAAGCCAATGGCTTTGCTAGCAAGTCTCTAATTCCCAACAGCAATTTTGGATGATATATAGTCTGACCTGGACAGTTATCCAGATTCAACCCTTCCAATTAAAAAAAAAGCATCTTTCTTCAGTCCACTTGTGTCGCTAGATGTTAGGTGAAGTAGGGAGGTGTGACCTTCTTTATTTCATATTTTTTGACAATCGAAAGTCCTGAATGTGTTATCCATCGTTAGATTGGTAGCCCCTGGAATATACAATCGTCCATTATTTGGGCTGGTGGTGACGGAAGCGTAAATTATAGAAAATTAGATCTGCAACTTGTCAGGCCTCCGCTCCGCTAACCATTTAACCAAGACCTAATGTTATAGCCACACAGTCCCATTATTTGCGACATTTTCTCTGTTTGGCGAGTTAAAAAATCATTTCTTCCGTAATAGAGATTGATCTTAATATCACTGTATCCATATCTTTTGGGGAAAATATATTTGGGATCTTTGAGCAGCTTTCTTTTGTGTAGACTGCCTAAGTACTGATTGAGTAGATTAGCTGCCTCCCTATTCTCACTTTTTATTTTTCCTGTGCTATCTATGATGGGACCTTTTTTATCCTTCGTTCTCCTGTTATCTCTAATATAAAGAAGTTTTTGCTATCAGTCTTGATCTTATGAGCAAGTTATTCTTTTCGAAATCTAATTTTGCTGCTTTATTTATTTTCTGAGTGGTTTTGCTGGTCCAAATATTTTTTACATTTTTCTTCTGTTTTACCTTCCTCTACATATTTGTCCATGCTTTATTTTTAGCTCTTCTACATTTAACTACAAATCTAATTATCCACTTGTTACGCTTGGGGTTTACCTCCCTACATGGAACACATTCCTCTTTCAGCTTTTCCAGAACTGCTTTGAAACTCTCCCACTCTTGTTCAACATTTATTCCATCGACAATGTTTTTTCCATATTATGTGGCTCGTACTTTTTTCACTAATTGGCATTTATAAAAATCATTTCCCAGATAGCAAATAATCAAAACTTGCAGCTTTTAATCGGAAGCAAGTAATGCTGTTTGGAAGCACGTATACATGCGAACCGTTTGTTGTTTTCCAGAATGACGTTCGTTAAATTTAAACTATACCGAGAATAACGGATTCTGTTTATAAAACACTTTATATTTTGTAACCTCAGTTATTTGTTTGTGACAGACATGAAATCTCAAATTCTCATTGCGTACATCTTATCTGCCTTGAGTTTAACATAATTATATTCATTAACCGAACTTTACCAACATCTTTAAATTTTGGTATATATTCTTTAATGACTAGATCATATATTTATAATTCGCTATCCGGCACACGCTTTTGATGAAGTTGCACATGTCTTGATTAACATTTCATCTCCGACATCAGTATCTCTTATCGGACTATCTTTATTTACCTTCACTGCCGCTACCTCTTCTAGTACTATAGCTTACACTGCTAATGTCACTGCTACGACTACTACTACTGCTTCACTGCTACGACTACTACTAACTAAAACTACCGCTTTTTTGTTTGCCACTGCTATTATTAATGACACTTTAGTGATGGATCATTGGTGCCTTTGATTACTGAGTCCACCGCACATCCTGTGGATTATGTGGGCGCCCGTATCAGTATTTTCTACAGCCTCTGACAGCCTTATTGCAATCACCATTCTAAGCCGTGTGGGGGTGGGGACAATGTCCTGCTCACGTCAATCGTTACTTAGAAGAGCTCAGATATATCTATCTCATTATACACCAGTGCCCATCATGCCGTTCTGGAATTGGCGGACCATTTTCATTATTTCTGCGGGGAAGCCATATGTGGCAGGAATTTGTCAAACTTGAGTTAAGTGTCAAAGACTATAGTTAAGCCCACGACGAGTATGTACAGGTAGTGATGCTATTCCTGACACCTTTCCTGAATGTGTAACACTGCGAATATCATATTGTTTGCTGAACGACACACCCTGAATCTGCACTGGCTCTCTGTCAGTAAGTACCGCTTCAAGTTGTCATTCAGACGATTTGAGTAAGACTCGGGCCAGAACTGTACCAGCAATGAACAGTAAGGAGACGTCCTCGTGATTGTCGCAGGATTGGCTGTTGCCTTTTTTGCTTGTACAGAAGCACAATGATGGCGCATCTTCTGTGGAATTTGTTCGGCTTCCCAAATGCAACGAATAAATATAGTCCATTTTTGGACAAGCACTGTGTTCTCTGTTTCGTTAATCTCAGCAGAAAGTGGGACTGACCTAGTAGACTGGACATCGAGTTAGTTACATTTCTGACCTCAGTCTTGCTGGGCTCGGACTCAAACACCTGATTAATAGTGGCTTGATAGATACTAGCTAAGACTTTTTCGCTGATGACGGACAGGCAGTTGAGGATGGCGCACAATTATCTGCCCAGCGTCCAAAATCGTGACTTTAGCTGTCAATAGCTCCGTGCTTCAGCATTATGTTCATCGCATTGGTGATGGGCTTGAGATGAGAATCAGCGAGCCGTTGGATCTCAACCAATTTGTCATGGAGCCATGCATCCTGCATCGACACGAGTCTTCGTTGCGCATCCGTACGTATGCAGCCCTTTTAGACGATGAGGAGGGTCTCTTTGGAGTAGTTATAATAGGAGGTTTTTTCATCCAAGATGTTCGTAGAAGCTGTGCTGTTTTCGACGAAAAAGTCATGTGTGTCCCACACACTCTCTTGCAAAGAGTTTGGCCTGCATACCTTAGGAAGGCTCATCTATTTTCCTGAGTTCTTAGTGGGGGGGGTGATATCTGGTCAGCCGACTGTTCAGGTCCGTATGTGCTACACTATATTGCTTGGAAAAGTTGAGCCTCTTTACAGTTTTCTCATCACCATGGCGACACCTTAGGTGAATGTTACACTTGGAGGAGCCGGTGGTCTGACCATCACTCATCGTCACACGTGGCTTTAGTCACACGTATGTCTCTTATATCTATTCTTTCGGTGATAACAGTTGAGAAAAAGTCACTGATATAGAAGTCGAGTGGGCATCCACAACGTTTTGTTTTGGGCGTTCAGGCGAAACGAGATGTTAGTGATGGATTGGTCAGAAAAGGCACAGAGACTCGGCAATAGTTTGGGAGTTGGGAGGAGGGGGGGGGTGTGGGTGGGGCGGCGCATTATTAGGATGTGGGCAGGATTAGGGCATCGTGATTCTCGTAGAATCTATCCTTTGCTTTCTAATGGTTGGTTGTCGTCTAGCCATATTCACGGATCAATAAAGTACACCTCCCCTTGACCCAATGTGAGCGTTAGAGACATTAACATCTTTGGGCAATATAATAGACCCTCGAATTAGTTGGGAACTGACGGGGAATCCAACAATGGATTCTCGCCGTTCTTTGCTGGACAGCCACTTCAGAAATACATGTAAGGTAACCAATCCCAGTCTCCGAAAGCTGACCCTCGTTGAGTAATCGTCACTCGCTAAGGGCAGCCACGAGAGCACGCTCTTTGGTTGAAAGTACTGTCCTTCTTTCCGGCTTGCTGGCTGCAGTACTGTCATCAGGGTATGTACGCTCCATGCATTGACATTTTAAGAGTCTTCGTATTTCCCACAAATAGTTTGCGGTCATATGATGATGTAACTTGTGCTTGAACTTGTGTCAGTAGAGAAACTGACGTTAGCAGCACTCTTTCGTCCCCTGCTGCTCTCAATCTGGTGGCAAGATGTATTCAAGACAAATGGAGGTACAACGGAGCGGGATTTGTTCCTCCGGGCTTAGTCCAGAAACGTTTCTCATAAACAGGTGTCCCACAAGTCAGAGCGATATATAAATATATATATATATATATATATATATATATATATATAGAGAGAGAGAGAGAGAGAGAGAGAGAGAATAGAAACACCCTAGGCAGACAGAGCAATATAAAAAGAGGGGAGGGGAGAAAAGGAAAATGACTTTACCGAGAGAGTAGAGACGGTAGAGGAGAGCTAGCAAACATCGAGAGGCAGAGAGAAAGGGCAATAGAAAAAAAGAAAGAAAGAAAGAAAGAGTGTGTGTGAGAGAGAGAAAGAAAGATAGAGAGAGAGAGAGAAATGTAGGAAACACATTCTTAAGCAGAATGTGATAGAAAAAGAAAGAAAGCAGGAGTGAGGAATAGAGAAAAAGGAGAGAGAGAGAGAGAGAGAGAGAGAGAGAGAGAGAGATAGAGAGAGAAAGAAAACGTCCCAAAGAATACAGAGCGATAGAAAGCGAAAGGCCACGCCCTAAAACAGATATAACGTTAGAGAAAGCTGGAGAGGAAACACCCTAAGGGATACAGATCGACAGAAAGAAGGAGGGATAGTGAGAGAGAGAGAGAGTGAGAGAGAGAGAGAGAGAGAGAGAGGGATCGCGGAAACGCCCATACATAGCAATGTGAAGGCCCCGACCGACAATGTCTGTTACAAGACCAGCCACCAACACGTGTAACACATTATTTCCCAAAGCTTATATTTAGAACGCATTCACCAGCAACATACTCATTATTATATCGATTTGACGGTCGCAGCTGTCGCTCTGTACTTGGAATGTACCGAACTATGGCCCTCGCTACAACGTACAGAAGTGCGATAATTCTCGAAAAATAACAATGGTATCAATGCTTGTCCAAGCTCTTGCACCCCTTCGAGATTCTTACTCGTTTTTTTCTTTTATCGCGGAACATGGATGTATCTCTTGTATGTGGACAAAGAAGATACAATTAATGGCAGTTCTTTGTTTAGATTAGGTTTCATGGCTTAGTTGTTTTGGTTGATGTTGTTTCGAATGCCCACAATGAGTAGGTTACTCTTATGTGCGCCCTGAAAAAGGCGTTAAGTGGCGGGTTGCAGTAGCTTTCCTAACATCCCTAACGTGCTGCTGAAGGTGGGCCGGGATCTTCCAGGCGGTTGTGCTATGCCTGGCCTCATCTGCGTCTCGCTCACTACTACGGAGATCACGTCGAACTTCAACTTGTTAGCCAGACTGTTGTCCTGCCCGTTTCTAGGACGACGAACGAGGAGGTCAGGTGAGGGTCTTGGCCAGTAAATTTCTCCTGACCCTGGCTAACATTCTCTGATCAGTGTGTTTTGTCTGACCAGACGTTAGCCTCATTGTCCTAGTTTTCATGGTGAAGTGTTATTAGTGACAGACAACAGTTTTAGGCCTAGGTGTTAAATATGCCATGAGAAGCAAGGGAAGTTACCTTAATACGGCACACTATGGAAATTGACAAATGTTAACGTTAATTGTGGACACCTAACACTCCCCCTCTCCCCTTCCTTCATGTTTTATTGGGTCATGGACTCTGATATAATCAATGCAGATTTGTTTGAAGGGTTAAAGGACAAGCCGTCCCAACAAGGAACGTTAGACATTAATAAGCAACAATAAATAATCCGAGTAGTGGACGTCAAGTTTTGTGTACGATCTGCCTAAGTAATTATAACAGTAAAAAATTTAGTAATGAGATACCTTTTGGGAGGGGATGGGGGAGCTGAAATGGATTCATGTTGTTTGGGAAACAGTCGGAATTGAATATACATCTAAGGCGCCGGGATAGACAGGGGATAAAATATATAAGTGGACAGAGAGGAAAATAAAGAGACAGACACAGACAGAGAGACAAATAGATTGACAGGCACAGAGTGATAAAAAGAGAAGCACAGAAAGACAAATTAAGAAACAGGCACAGACAGAGCTACACATAGAACGACTAGCACAGACAGAGAGATAAATGGAGGGGCATGCTATTACACGAAGAGAAAAAAAGAGAGAGACACGCACATATAGACATATGAATAAAGAGACAATCACAGACATATAGACAAATAGAGTGGCAGGAAAATACAGAGAGACAAATAGTGAGAGTGTCACAGGCAGAGAGACAAATAGTGAGAGTGTCACAAGCAGAGAATGTGCAGCAACGAGGATACTTATTAGCCAAAAATACAAGAAAATCGGTCATTATAGCAGACTACAGGAGCGTACTCAAAGCCATCTCAAGCCCCAAACACGATAGACTCTAGGAGCGTACTCCAAGCCATCTCAAGCCCCAAACACGATAGACTAAGAGCGTACTCCAAGCCATCTCAAGCCCAAACACGATAGATTCTAGGAGCGTACTCAAACCAACCTCAAGCCCCAAATATGATAGATTCTAGGAGTGTACTCCAAGCCATCTCAAGCACCAAATATGATAGATGCTAGGAGCGTACTCAAAGCCATCTCAAGCCCCAAATATGATAGACTCTAGGAGCGTACTCCAAGCCATCTCAAGCCTCAAACACGATAGACTAAGAGCGTACTCCAAGCCATCTCAAGCCCCAAATATGATAGATTCTAGGAGCGTACTCAAAGCCATCTCAAGCCCCAAATATGAAAGATTCTAGGAGCGTACTCCAAGCCATCTCAAGCCTCAAAGACGATAGACTCTAGGAGCGTACTCCAAGCCATCTCACGCCTCAAACACGATAGACTCCAGGAGCGTACTCCAAGCCATCTCAAGCCTCAAACACGATAGACTCTAGGAGCGTATTCCAAGCCATCTCAAGTCTCAAACACGATAGAGTCTAGGAGCGTACTCCAAGCCATCTCAAGCCCCAAACACGATAGACTAAGAGCGTACTCAAAGCCATCTCACGCCTCAAACACGATATACTCTAGGAGCGTACTCCAAGCCATCTCAAGCCCCAAACACGATAGAGTCTAGGAGCGTACTCCAAGCGATCTCAAGCCCCAAACACGATAGAGTCTAGGAGCGTACTCCAAGCCATCTCAAGCCCCAAACACGATAGAGTCTAGGAGCGTACTCCAAGCCATCTCACGCCTCAAACACGATAAGATCCTCACACGAAATCAAATATAACATCAGGCTGCTGTTCAAAGAAACACAACAAGTCCTACGGTGGATTCCCGCATACTGTGGGATCTTTGGAAACGATAAAGCAGATGAGCTCGCAAATTGTGGAAGTGGCTGTACACAGAATCACCATCCCAGAACTATAAATAAGCAATGACACTCATCAAACGATTCGTGATGACGGAATGGCGAGACCAGCATGAAGAATACAAGCCAGAAAATGACAACAGGGACATTCTTAGCAACAATGGGCAGACAAAGATCTTCAAACTCAGAATAGGACATTGCGGACTCAAGGCCTACCACCACAAAATGGGTCTTAGAGACACCACGACTTGCAATTTGTGAGCACCCAAGCAAATTCCAGAACGTATCTTGCAGGACCGCTCTACTTAGTCAGATAAAAGAGAGGCAGTCTAACCCGGAGAAGCGACCATGCTCGAAAAGTTGTGGGGAACGAGCGAAGACCTTAGAACAAGTCTCCAACGTGAACCTCATCGTGCTAGAAGCTTAACATCAGTTGAAAGAAGAAGAAGAATAAGAAGACAGAGAAGAAGAAGAAAAATATAACAGAGAAGAAAAATAAGAAGATTAAGAAGAAAACATGATATAGACAAACAAATAGATAGATAGATAGATAGATAGATAGATAGATAGATAGATAGATAGATAGATAGATAGATAGATAGATAGATAGATAGATAGATAGATAGATGGATAAATAGATAGATAGATAGATAGATATATAGATAGATAGACAGACAGACAGACAGACAGACAGACAGACAGACAGACAGACAGACAGACAGACAGACAGATAGATAGATAGATAGATAGATAGATAGATAGATAGATAGATAGATAGATAGATAGATAGATAGATAGATAGATAGATAGATAGATAGATAGATAGATAGATAGATTCGAGCATCTGGGGCACCTTGCTGATGGATTGGGTCCCTACATCTAGTGGGCGAGTGTCGGGGTACATGACCTTGTCTTCGGTCCCCCATCGACAGGAATTGCTATTTATGATGGGCATGTCGTTTCCACTGGGGAAATCGTTTGTCTGGGCATTTGATAGTCCGCCAACGCTCAGGCCACATTTGATATCATTCAAAGAGTCGGTATGGTTGTCGTCTCAATTAGCACTCTGCATCAGGTCTGTAGCTGGTAGAGGCTTTCACTGAAGGCCAAGCTACAAAATTGCACGACCTATGTCGTCCCTTTCCTGCTGTACGGTTACGAAGCCTGGACTATTATGCAGGGCGATCAGATCCGCATTGAAACTTTTCACATGCACTGCTAGTTGCGAATTCTTATGATCCATTAATATAACTTGGTATAAAACGGCGAAGTCATCTAACGGATAGACCTCGAGAGCATACTCGCCATGCTGAACTACCGCCGTTTGAATCTATTGCTTGGACATGTGGACCGCTTTCTTAGGGCAGGCCAGGACGATTAAGAATAGGAAGAGGTCCTCTCCATCATGGTCTCGCTCCCGAAATCTTCCGTAGCTGTCCGCAGACGTCCGGGCACCAACTGATGTTTAATTCAGATATAAAAGATAGCGTGCTCATTGCATGCTGCCTGGGGCTCAACCACTCATCGGGATTATGGACGGTTGTCGCAACGAGCGTTCTGTCACCTAAGTGGACTACCCACATACCTACTACCCCCCCCCCCCCCCCATTTTTATTGAACCAATATTGTGCGTAATTTGGTTGTTGATCTGAATGCTATGTATCTACACCTGATAAACACCTTGGCCTCTTCATCGATTGTACTTATATAAGTTTAATTCCCCCTTCATTTGACAATCTGTCAGCCTCTTCATCGTCAAGAATGTTCCAATGAGAGGGTATCCACTGTATCGCAACTCTCATGAACTGAGGAAATAGTTTATAGAGTGCTACTCTTAGTTTCTTAGTGCATCATGTAGCCTAGTCGACAGTGAGCTGGCTTGCTAGACTGGGATTACATCGTGCCAGGGTTCGAATTAACGAATGGACAACAAATTAATCCCGGCCGTGGTTCGTACATGGTACGTTCCCTCCTCCAGTTGACCCATCTGTAAACGAGTTGGTCTTCCAGCCCGAACAATCATATCTACTTCCAGTAGTTTGTGATGTTTGTCTCTCGGTGTTGCGTCTGCCAAGTCACTAGGGCTGCTCTTTCACATTATAATATTAACGTCTCCATATGTTGCATTTTCTTTCATTTGATTTTACTCCCTCTATATTTGGCTAATATATTTACCTTCTTCTCAACTCCATCATTTGATTTTACTCCCTCCATATTTGGATAATCTATTTACCCTCTTCTCAACTCTTTTATTTGATTTTTATTTGCCCATATTTGGCTAATCTATCTACTATCTGTCCGTGGGGAAGTGGTTAAGCCGTAGACCTCGTGATCAGGTGGTGTGGGTTCGACTCCGGACTCCGCCGTTTTTTCTTATGGGTGCTTGATGCAGAGTCTCCTGCATCTCGTAGTCACCCCATAGTGGTCTTGTCCTTGACTTGCCACTGGGGTCGAGCGGCTCGAGACGAGAGAGAGTGAGGATAAAAGGTAGCGCAGTTAATCCTTACTAAAAAATAGCGCTAGAAAATTAATTATGCCATCATCGTCTACGATGGACTGCGGCCCTTGCCTTTGCCGTTATCTTCTCTTTTCTCTACTCCATAATTTGGCTTTTATTCCCCAACCTTTGACTAATCTACCTACCCTCTTCTCAACTCCATTATTTCATTTTTATTCTTCCCGTTTCACTAATTATCAACTCTTTACTCAACTACATCATTTTACAGGGACCATGAAATCAATGTGTTTTTACGTTATTGAGTTCGTCTAGTCTCCGTGAGTGTTTCTATCCATTTCGTTGTTGATATGAATTCTTTTGGCCCTTAAAGCCGATAGGCAATCTACAAGCAAATGTGTGTTCTTTCAGACGTGTTATGTTGTACCAAAAATCTGGCACAAATCTACAAGCAAATGTTTGTTCTTTCAGACGTGTTATGTTGTACCAAAAATCTGGCACAAATCTACAAGCAAATGTTTGTTCTTTCAGACGTGTCATGTTGTACCAAAATCTGGCACAAATCTACAAGCAAATGTTTGTTCTTTCAGACGTGTTATGTTGTACCAAAAACTGGTACAAATCTACAAGCAAATCGTTTCAAATTCGATAAATACTCGAGCTGCATAGATTTATAACATTGTAGCAGATGTCATTTTGTATACGTATGTCAGCATTGTCACCTGATTTGAGGTCAATAATTGGCATTTAAAACTGACATAGGAGAGGTTCAACATTGCAGTAAAATGGATTTTTGAAACAACTTTAATTCATCTGCTCTTAAATCATGTGGCGTCTGCCACTATTACGGACATTTTCAAATCCCGAAATCACACTAGCTTGGCGTAAAGGGGGAGCATGCAAGCTGACAGGGACGCTACGTATCAAGTATAGAGCGTCGTTAAGAAATTATTAAGGGAAACAATAAACAATTTTTTTTTTTAACTTTTTAAAATCTTGTTGACGGGCAGATAAATTCGTGTGACTGGCCATATGTTGCTGCGGACCGTAATTTGGGGACCTCTTAGACTTAGTCAGCATGAATGGACACCATAGATAGAATCTTGTGAAGGCCCGGACAAGTGCCGCGGATTATAGTTTGAGATTACTTGTCTTCATCAGCAGGCATGAATGGACACCATAGATATAATCTTTTGACGGGCCGGATGTCGATTACGGGCCATAGTTTTGAGATTACTAGTCTTACTCAACATAAATGGGCACCTTAGATATAATCTTTCGACGGGCCGGATGTCGATTACGGGCCATAGTTTTGAGATTACTAGTCTTACTCAACATAAATGGGCACCTTAGATATAATCTTTCGACGGGCCGGATGTCGATTACGGGCCATAGTTTTGAGATTACTAGTCTTACTCAACATAAATGGGCACCTTAGATATAATTTTTTGACTGGCCGGATGTCGATTACGGACCATAGTTTGGAGATTACTAGTCTTAACCAGCATGCATAAATGGGCACCATAGATAGAATCTCATTACGGACCGGATGTGGGTTGCAGACCAAAGTTTGGATATTACTAGTCTTACTCAACATGAATGGAAACCATAAATAGAATCTTTTGACGGGCTGGATGTGCGCCGCTGGCCATAGTTTGAAGACCCCTAATATAATAGTGTTTTCAATCTTGGCCACATTGACCAGTTAACCTATATGTAAAAGGGATACGCTTCTCTTTACTATTATTTCATTTACACTCTTCTGTGATGTATCTACCTTCTTCCTGCTATTTTTCACACATAACATCAACATAGAACGCACTAAAATGTATATGGATAATACAGCACAAGATAATTTGTTTATTTCAAATCTAGTCATTTACAACATTATCAAAACTAAACTAAATATAACCAAGTCTTTCTAAGTCAGAAGGTGTCAGTATGACCTGGCTAGAACGCCTGGATCTATATTCCGGTTCTGTCGTCTTCAATCCTATGCTTCTTAGATTATCTGCACATTTCATTTATACTTAATCTATTTAAACCTTGTTCTACAGTTGATAGTTGTTCTACTATCTGAATTCGTGGTGACGTGGATCAATCGGCAGTTGGTGATGAAGTTAATCTCTGGCGGTTGCCGTCCCTGCGCTGTGGAACAAATGCTTCTTACCAAGTCTGTGGGTGTGCTCCCTGCGGAGTTTTATGGTACACGTCACTATTGACCCGGTCGTTGGAATTGTATCAACTTTGACACGGTCTTCTGGAATGTATCCCTGGGTTCATCACATGCTTTTGCGACAAAGAATCTGACACGGCCTTCAGGATTGTATCCCAGGTGTTTGCAACACTTTTATCGTCCAGACAAAGAATATCACTCGAAGTGATCATATTTCTTTTTTACACAAGCAATTTCAGAGCGGAGGCAGAGGCACTGAGGGCGGCAGTGGAAGAAATGGTGACACACAGTGAAAATGAGAGCCATATAGTCCTGCTGACAGATGCTCTCGACGTAGTCACAGCGCTAAAAAGCCAGAAAAACACTGAGCTTAATGACTTAAGAACAGCACTCTGTCAACTATGCCAGCAGTCCGCACCAAAAAGGGTAGTGGTACAGTGGGTCCCATCACACTGCGACATCCAAGGCAACGAGGAGGCAGACAGACTGGCAAAAGAAGGCGAAAGACTACCACAAACAGATACTAGTATGACATACGAAGAGTCAAAACGGCTTATTAAAGCCAGATAAATGACCAAATGGGAAACCGAACATACTGGTTACACCAAAAACGATGCATATTACCAGTTGAACAGAAGAGAGCAGGTCGTTGTCTTCAGACTTCGCACTGGCCACAATAGACTGAGGTACCACCTATTCAACAAATTGAAGATAGGTGGAACCGACGAATGCCCGTGTGGTACCGGGAAAATGACCGCTGAACATCTGCTGCAGAACTGCCCGACATACGAGGATCAGAGAGAGCAGATTTGGCCATCACCAGTGGAACCACAAGACAAGCTCTATGGCAGTGTCGACAGCCTCAGGATGACCGCCGCTTTTTTCGAAAAAATAATGGTTACTGTCTGACTGCGTACGAAGAAGAAGAAGAAGAAGAAGAAGAAGAAGAAGAAGATTTATTTTTGCTTTCACTGTTATGGATGAGCCACCATTCACCCCAATTGGCATAAGGGCAATTGCCCTGGAGCATAGTGGGTTAGCATTATATCGAGCTAACTCTGTCTCAAACTAGCATTACTTCTACTTTTTATTTAAATCTTATCGCCTCTCTAAACAACATGGCCGATGATCACGAGGTACCTTTGTCCTATCTCCCTTGACCGGGCAGCAGTTATTGCCGTTCTCTTGAAAGCAATACTTGTCAGTTTTTCTAGTTCCTCCCTCCTGAAGTCCTAATAACTTCATAGGTTATCATGTTACCCTCTCAATCTAAATGTGACAGCCTGACATCAACTTACGTGTCGCTCAATGGTTATACTCCCTTTTTTATGACTAGTTAATATACCAGTTGGCCTGGACCAGTACCACTACTATCTTTGATAACAGTCTGCAAATCACTACAGAAGACATGTCTTCCCATGCTCGAGTTGCTACTCAAAACTCTGCCTTAACAATGAATACACGTTGTGCGTGACCTTTGTTTGAACTGTGCATACTTTAGTTGAAATATCCTATTATTTTCCTAATTATTTTCTATTCTCAAAGAATATGTTGCTAGCCGCAACTCCTCTGCTCTCTATTATTCTAATCGTATTCGGTATGAATGAACACCATAGATACAATCTTGTGACGGCCTGATGTGGGCTGCGGACCGTAGTTTGGAGTCCCCTAGTCTTAGCGTGAACGGATGTGGGCTGCGGACCGTAGTTTGGAGTCCCCTAGTCTTAGCGTGAACGGACACGACATATAAAATCCTCAAAGACGCACAAACCACCAGGGTCTATTTTCATTATTCTCGTTCGTCTTGAAACGTGAGTCGAGATCGTTGTACTGCGATCTGCACCGATTGACAGAGAGCATCCGAATTCAGTAAACATGTGTTAAAGAGAGTACCTTCCCATAATGAATGCCTTGAATTGTTAATGAATTCAAGCACAAGTTAGTTCAGGCTTCTGAGCACTGTCATTAATCGCTTCGCCTCAAATCTCCCCCCCCCCCCCCCCCCCGCCATCCCCATTTTCGTTTGCCTCTCCCATCTTTGTCTACATAAAAGGTTTGTGAACAGTTCGCAAACCTTCTTGGATTATTGGGGTCTACTTCTTTAGTCAGAATGGTTGACATCAATGTAACCTTCATGTATTTTTGTTGGTCCACTTTCTTAGCCAGTCATAATGGATAACATCCATTAACATTCAGGGATCGTGTGTATAAGCTTCCTTAGTCAGTCAGAATGGATAACATCCACAAACCATCAGAGTTATGTTTTTTGCTTGCCTTAGTCAGCTTCAATGAATAATATCCACTAACCTTCAGGGGCTCCTGGGGGTCTAGTCTGCTCGTTACGCCCAAGTTGATTGCAACGAAAGAGCTGGTATAATGAATGTATTATTCTTTGTACTTTATGCATGTTTCTACTATAACAAACCGTAGACATATGTTTCATCGATCCATGTGCTATTTTTCGTTTGTCTTTCCTCGCGATGATATCGACCGATGTGCAAATTAACTGGTACAAACACGCGCGGCATGGTGTGTTCTGTATTCTCACTCTTAACTATGATATTGTTTATCTGCGTCATATTTCAGTTCGCTAAACAATACACGTTGAACTTTCGTATTTACCGGCAATTGTGTTCCCATTTCGGATATTGTTTTTCGCCTCTGCAATCATTGCTTAGTGAAGAGTCCAGTGTTTAGTTCAGCTAACTTCAAATGTACTAACTTAGTACCGGCTGTTCAGTTCAATATTTGATACTAATTCGCGTGAGGAGTTCAGAATTCCATCTCAACCTAAGTGTGTGACATTGTCTATTGTTCTAGTAAACCAAGCGCAGTTAAATTGCAGTTTCACATAAGAGAGTGTATGCTTGTAGGACTTTTAAAAACAACTAAATAGAAATTCATCTGGTGTTAACTTAACGGAAACAAAACAAGTGAAAGCAATATAATAATGAATGCCTTCGTCGTCATCAGTTGTAATGGAAGGATTAGAAGTAGAACAAACTTTCGTTCAACAAATGTTCTAACTATCATTGTTCATTATCATCGGTGATGTTACCTGTACAGTCCTTGATGATATATTCTAAAGTTCTCGTGGGACACGTCTTTATATCCTCTGCCATTATTTTTATCGAGTTTTTTGCAGCCGTGGAAAAATTCTGTCTTGGATGTAAAGTCTGTGATGCAAATATTATATTATATCATTTATCATTGTCCTAGTTTGTTTGTGTGTGTATCTCAAACATAACGTCTGTAGAATTATGTTAAGTTTATTTCAGCTTTAGAAATAACATTTCTCCATACCTATTTCTTGAATGCTGCTGTGTAGAGACTTGAGGTAGCGAGCTTCCTTATCGTTTTTCGGACTATGCGCCTTGTGTATGTCACGGATGTTGTTAGCTTTGCTTTACATTACTGTCATACGACATTTTTCCCACTGCTGGGATAGTCGAGGGGTTTTGAAGGCTGAGGACTACAGACCGCTTCGCCACTGCTGTCGCCACGTCGTGTGCTGGCTATGTTTGTTTATTTCACCCCCAACAGAAAAACAACATATACCATACCGGAGATTCGAACCGCTGCCCTCCTTGTCAGCAGGCAGGCATCGAAAACCATTCGGCCACGCGCTCCTCTTTACATTTATCTCCTCATTCAGTCTTGGAATAACATCCATCAGCATTCGGATTCAGCTTTGGAAGTTTCATTTGTTTTTTGTTTTTCTTGTTCACTACAATTTTGTTTCGAAACCTTTATTACAGACTGATGTTTCCTTCATTATGTCAAGTTTTGGGTCAAGAGTATAGTACTGACTGCTGTAAGTCAGCCCTTGTTGCTGTAGAAGTTACGTTTATCGTGTAGCCTTTATACGTCTGTGTGTTCTTCTTACTCTGTAACCAACTCTAATATTATTATCCGCAAACACGGTAATTGATAAGTAACCCAATTGTTCTCTACCTTAAATCAAGTATGTTGCACGTGCAGTTGTAAACGTGTTTTATTGAAGAATTTATGTTATATCGTCAATACATTGACCTAGTGGCCTCTCTCTCTCTCTCGTTTTCTTACCACATCTTCTATTGTTGTCGGTGCACTGGGCAAATTGATCAAGCTTCATTCTCAAGAGATAACAAACCCATTCTGTTTTCCGTCCTTCTATGTATGGAATACAAGAAGTATTTCTCAAATATTTATGAATATACATAATTTAAAATTGTATCTTTTCATGAGACACTATTAATTTTCACAAGAATCTAATTATGTATAACATAATATTACTGAATTGTTACGCACATTTTTCTGCAATTTTCATCACCTTGTTTATTTAAAATAATCAGCAGCAGCATTTAGTTTTGTTGCGACAAAGCAAGCAGGTCATTTAACAGCCAATGTCGGTTGTTGTGGTTTTTTTTTTGGTTTTTATTTTGCGTTCACCTTATTTATCTATTCCCCAAGGCGGTATACGTTGCACTGTGGTTTTTATTTTGCGCCTGTCGGCCCAGTGCATCCGACTTCAGCATGCATTTTATGTAAGGGTCTGCTTCCTCCTGCATTTTCTAAGGGTTTGCTTCTCCGGGTAACGGCCGGTGCTGTGATGGGATAGAACCCAGCACCTTCGGTTGTGAGCCGTGTCACTTAACCACTAGCGCACGCCGTCCCCGGTTGATGTGTTTGAGGCTGACATGACAATGTGTTGTCGCGTGACCAGTTGCCAGTATTCTTTATGAGATCACATCGTGTCTGAAGCTGACATGACAATGTGTTGTCGCGTGACCAGTTGCCAGTATTCTTTATGAGATCACACCGTGTCTGCACGGTATAGGCCAGTGTTGATGTTTGTTCTATATAGAACAATCATAAAAATTCCTCATTAAATGAAAGAAAGACTTACAGTAGGAGGCATTCTCATTTCATTGTTTAAAAAGTGATTCAACAGTTCAAGCTGGTACCCGTTAATTTATAATATTCATTCTTTTTTATTCCCTTAATGTAGATCATTTGGGGCATTACATAAACAAAAGTGTGATATGTCTGTTTGCAGCTCTGGTGTTCATTCTCAGTATGTTTGTCTCTCTTTGGATTTTTCCTTATATTTTTCAGAACATTATCTGTCCATCTCATCTTGGGTCTATGTCTTGTGTTACTTCCCGTGAAGTGTTTATTTGAGTATAATGTTGGACTGCTCATACTATCTTCGCACATGGTCATTGGTGTTGTTTTTGTCCAAAGCAACTGGCGATAAGTACTTCACATTTAGCAGCTTTTTATCCCTAGTGCCGTCTTTCACTTCTATTGTTAATCCCATCTCAGGTCAAGGTATTAAACTGATCATCATCGTCTCTCTCTCTCTCTCTCTCTCTCTCTCTCTCTCTCTCTTCTCTCTTTATCTCACACACACAGACACACACACAAACATACTGTATCTCTAGTCATCTTAATTTTTTCCTAGAACTATTACATTTTGTCAGATCCAGTGTTAGCCCTTCTATTCTAAAATATTTGAAAGTCACTTACTCCATCCGTATGTACCAAATGTCTCTTGTTCATCATCGTTTCTTCCGACATGCTCTCCGTGTTGCAGTCGTCTTATTCGTGTCTCTATCCAAAATAAGGGGTTAAGGGACTCAGTTCTCAAAGTGATGAACGGAAACGGGGGGCGATCTTCTTCTTCTTCTTCTTCGTACGCAGTCAGACAGTAACCATTATTTTTTCGAAAAAAGCGGCGGTCATCCTGAGGCTGTCGACACTGCCATAGAGCTTCTCTTGTGGTTCCACTGGTGATGGCCACATCTGCTCTCTCTGATCCTCGTATGTCGGGCAGTTCTGCAGCAGATGCTCAGCGGTCATTTTCTCGGTACCACATGGGCATTCGTCGGTACCACCTATCTTCAATTTGTTGAATAGGTGGTACCTCAGTCTATTGTTGCCAGTGCGAAGTCTGAAGACAACGACCTGCTCTCTTCTGTTCAACTGGTAATAGGCATCGTTTTTGGTGTAGCCGGTATGTTCAGTTTCCCATTTGGTCATGTATCTGGCTTTAATAAGCAGTTTTGACTCTTCGTACGTCATACTAGTATCTGTTTGTGGTAGTCTTGCACCTTCTTTTGCCAGTCTGTCTGCCTCCTCGTTGCCTTGGATGTTGCAGTGTGATGGGACCCACTGTACAACTACGCTTTTTCGTGCGGACTGCTGGCATAGTTGACAGAGTGCTGCTCTTAAATCATTAAGCTCAGTGAATCCCGAAAGTTTCGAGCGACCCCTGGTCTCACGGGAGGTAAGACCAGAGTGCCTGCATCCAGAGTTACCTCCAGTCGCCTCAACCAACAGTCTTGCCACTGATCCAAGGTAACTCGGGATAAGAGTGAGATTGATGACCAACGCATTATCTTCTCACTATAATCCAAATATAGCGCACATCACATTATTAAGACAACACCGTCTGATGTTGGGCCACATCGCTTCGCGAATGCAATAACTATCCAACAAAGAAGTTATTCTTCCCTAGAGAGGCTAAGCAGGCGACTCTCAACTGTTTTTGCTCCATTCCTCCTTTTCACTTTTGTTCAGAATATCAACCCTATCCCCCCCCCCTTTTTTTCCTTCGCTCCCACCCACCCCTTCCCGGTAATAAAATTACCAGCTGATTGAGAACCTCTGGGCTGTATAATACTATTAGTCGCCTGTTAACATAATCATGACGTGTGGTAGCGTCCTCTTTATGTCGGTGTCACACATATAGTATTCCTGGAAGCTGCTCGCGTAACGATGAAGTTTCTAGAACTCGTCCCGCTAAGCAGTACATTCTAATGTGTTTGTTGTTGCTGTTGTTTTTTGTTGCTACTGCTGTTGTTGTTGTTGTTGTTGTTGTTGTTGTTGTTGTTGTTGTTGTTGTTGTTGTTGTTGTCAAAAGTTACCATCCTGAGTGTGTCGCTCTTGACGAATTATTTCTGGTATCGGATTGCGTAGCTCTACTTTGGCTCCACTGTTTACTGAAGAAGGTGTAACTTTTCATCCGAGCTGTAGTGCGATGGTAGTCCTCTTTCCAAATCACTACTATAGAAATCACAGTGGCAATCCATATGTCATTGACCAGGTTTTTGTGACATTCACAATCACGTGAGATGGGGGTCTTTGTCGGCAGGTTGCACGTGATATAAACGAGAGTGACTTTAACATCCGGCACATAACAGTGCGAGGAAGCTCGCAAGTGTTTGAAATAGTCAGAAGTTTATGTAGTTCAATTTTCAGATGGATTCTATTTAGTGTGTTGATAATTGGATCGTCTGACTCTAACCGGGTTCTAAATGGGGACTTTTTAAAGTAGTATCACCGTAACCTGCCAGGCATGTGGCAAAACTCGATTAACGAGGAATGGGCATGAGTCCCGGCGACTCCATCCTGTAAAATATGTTAGCCACAAGAAATTCAAAAGCTATATTTAGACTCAATGGTTAATGTAGTGTGAGAGAGATTTAATATAGCTTCACTGTAAATGAACGCAATGTCAAGATGGTCATCGGAAGTACCTGACTATATTGAACGTTCAGTCATATTCGGAACTAAGTTCTGTTCAACCATATTCAGTGCTGAGTATTGTTCAACCTTTACATAGCGAAGTGCTGTTCAACCGTTTCATTGTGAAGTGCTGTTCAACCGTTTCATTGCGATGTGCTATTCAACCGTTTCATAGCGAAGTGCTGTTCAACCGTTCCACTGCGATGTGCTGTTCAACCGTTTCATAGCGAAGTGCTATTCAACCGTTCCATTGCGATGTGCTGTTCAACCGTTTCATAGCGAAGTGCTATTCAACCGTTCCATTGCGATGTGCTGTTCAACCGTTTCATAGCGAAAGGCTGTTCAACCTTATCAGTGCTAAGTTACGTTTTTATTTTTCAGTGCATAGTGAACTTCAACCTATTCAGTGCTAAATTATGTTTTAACTGTTCAGTGCTTAATGATGTTAAACCTTTTCAGTGCTTAATGATGTTAAACCTTTTCAGTGCTTAATGATGTTAAACCTTTTCAGTGCTTAATGATGTTAAACCTTTTCAGTGCTAAGATAATTGTAAATGTTCAGTGCGTAGTGATGTTGAACCGTTTCAGTTCTAAGTTATATCTCTACTTTTCAGTGTGTAGTTATGTTTAACCTTTCCAGTGCTAAATTATGCTAAACCTTTCCAGTGATAAGTAATGTTCAACCTTTTCATTCCTACGTGATGTTTAATATATTTATTGCTAAATGCTGATCAGCTCTGCTAATGAGTTTTAGCTTGGATTTTCATTAGTTAAAAATAAATGTTCGACACAATTAACTATCAATGTCAGTGACCCTTTTTAAATGTCAGTGAACCTTTTTAAATGTCAGTGAAGCTCTTTAGAGTTCAGTGACCTTTTAAAAAAGTGTCTCTGGATGTCGGGGATTATTTTATGTTTCAGAAAACCTATTTAGATATTAGTTTTAATGTGTCAATGAAGCTCTTTAAATGTTGCTGAACCTCTCTAGATTTCAGTGAACCTTTCAGGATGTCAGTGAACCTTTCAGGATGTCAGTAAAGCTCTTTAACTGTCTAGCAATCTCTTTAGATTGTTAGTGAACCTTTTAAGATGTCAATTGCGCTCTTAAATATCTCTGAACCTCTCTAGATGTTAGTGAACCTTTCAGGATGTCAGTAAAGCTCTTTAACTGTCTAGCAATCTCTTTAGATTGTTAGTGAACCTTTTAAGATGTCAATGGCGCTCTTAAATATCTCTGAACCTCTCTAGATGTTAGTGAACCTTTTAAGATGTCAATAGCGCTCTTAAATATCTCTGAACCTCTCTAGATATTAGTGAACCTTTTAAGATGCCAATAAAGCTTTTAAAATGTGTCTGAATCTCTCTAGATGTTAGTGAACCTTTTAAGATGTCAATGGCGCTCTTAAATATCTCTGAACCTCTCTAGATATTAGTGAACCTTTTAAGATGTCATTGAAGCTTTTCAAATGTCTCTGAACCTCTCTAGATGTTAGTGGACCTTTTAAGTTGTCAATGAAGCTTTTCAAATTTGTCTGATTCTCTCTAGATGTTAGTGAACCTTTTAAGATGTCAATAAAGCTTTTCAAATGTTTCTGAATCTCTCTAGATGTTTGTGAACCTAACTAATACAATTTCTAGAATTGATATATCCTGGGAAACTAGTAATGTCTGTATTACTAGTAAATTGCATGTGACTTCTAGTGGCAAATTAGAGGGGGGGGGGGGGGGAGGGATAGTAGCGGTTCGAGTTCATCGAATGTACTCGCATAGCTAGACAGCGTACTGCATCCAACAGGTTGTACGCCTGCCAAACCACACCAAATATGACATGGCAGATCTTCTCACTGTATGGTATTTTATGGAAACATCTTTTTACCTGAATATTTTATGTAGCAGAAAAAGATGGTGCAAGAAAACGTGGAAGCGCAATTAATAAAATACTTACATTCATATTGAAGAGGTAGGGGATGATGTTATGTTGTGTTTTGATTTTTGGAGTGAATGCTGTACTGCTGTCTGTCGCGGGCATTCTTCTGTAAGGGATTCATATAACGATAGCCGGCTGGAATAAAGTGTCTTTTATGAATATGAACAGCCTGGCTCATATTGACGGTGTTTGAATCCATTTTTATTTGTTCTATCTAACGAATGTGTCTGCAGTTTTACAGGATTCACCTCTGTGCCAGCAGGTGTTCTAACTTTGCAACTGCTATTTATGGAGCACTTTGTCACTAGAGAAGATTACACGTACAACAACGAGCCTCAAGTTATGCGCCAAATATTTCGAAAGTGAATTCAGTGTATTTAACAAACAGCACATGTATGGTAGTTTATATGTTTTCTTGGCGAATTTTCTCTCCCAGAGGGATGTAACGGCTCTTTTTATACCCGATGTTGTGCTGATGAAGGTGTACCTATGCTCTCATGGTTGTCGTCCAACGATGAGTTTTGCATCAGGTTTACCTCAGCGAGGATCACAATAAGGATTCCAATTCATTTGACAGGGCTACCATATCTCAACCTGTTTTCTGATGCACGTCGCGGACGTGAGGTGTGGCTTTGGTCAGCATTTACATCTGACTCTAACGGGGAAGAGTAACATCCCAGCGTTTCCTTAAGGATCTCATTTATATATTTGGTTTAAACCCAACTATAGTAGATGTTTCTTCTTCATAAATACGATCGATCTACTAACAATGCTAGAAACTCATCTCAACATATGGTATGATGCAGATGATTAATTAACGGCTTTCTATAATATAAAAAGAAATAAATAAAGAAGAAGAAAGGTGAAGATCTCAAAATGAGCCTAAGTCGAGCCAGGAAAAAGTTTTGGGGGTCCATATCCAGAAGACAGAAACTGAAAATTTCGGAGCAGAAGGATGTTGAGCACCTTTCATTTCTTCGGTCTCTTTCTCCATTGCCCTCAAATGCCAACCAGCTATTTTCACTATCCGATCTTCCCATTGATCACATGCAGTCCTCAATGTCACTGCCGGATCAGTTGGACCAATCAGAAGCTACGGCTGTTTCTAAGGTATCGTCTAAATCGCTATCGTATATTGGCAATTCTACGCCCAACTTCGAGACACCGAAACATGTTGGATATGCCGATTCGCCTACATCATACTTCTTCGATTACTCCAATTCTACATTACCCTTGGCATCAGTATCATCATGGCCTAATAGCGTGGAGGATGTTAGAATGATGAAACACAAAGGAAGATTAGGTAGTTCAGAATCTTTCAGCGACAGACTCGGGCCAAGAACTGTTAGTGAGGCACAACCAACATCAGCCAATTCCAGTGATACACTCCTGCGCAATCTGGCAGAGCAGAGAAACAGTAATTACGGAGTGTTGCATTCCGTACAGAAAATTAAAACACCTCTTAACAATTTTGTTAACTCGAGCAGCTCAGATGTGGACCAAGAGCCGGTTGAGTACGGCCCTTCTAGCCCAACGTCTCTGGTCGACATAGGTTCAGGGATCGATGACCTTCTACCAGGTTACAGATGTTTGAATCTCAGTCACAATGATATTGTCAATTTTAATCACGAGAACACAAATGGAAAAAGAGTATTTATGTCGGAAGCTCTCGGGATGTTTGCAGATAGTTATGAATCATTTGATGAAGTCTTCGAACAAGAACTCGGAGAATCACTTACTGCTATCCCAGAATCCGAAGTAACATTGACTGACTCCAGCAAAACTAAGAGTTGTACTTTATCTACAAATGACATTGACAAAACAAGTACAGAAGACAATTTTTACATAGCTAAAACATGCAACGATAATCCTCCGGAAATGGAAAATTATTACGTCTGTTTACCGGATTCCCTTGGACATGAATCATCAATTCGGATGAAAATTAAATTCTTCGAAACCAATGCAGAAAACAATGAAAGAAATGTAAAGAGCAAGCGTGTGCCTATCCCTCTGGTACAGAACAACAGAAACGCAAGCTGTGTTCCCACACATGACCAAGACAATCAAATCCCTGTCTCTACACACAGCAGGACAAGATCACTGTGTTTCTCATCTGACTACGAGCACGGAATTATGAATCATGAGGAAGTAGTGAATCAAACGAAGACAGTCCCAAGCTATCGACTGTTTACAAGTTTTGCTGTTCCAAGGAAAAGATTGAATTTTAGTCGCTTTAAAAGATCAGACTCCATTCCAGAAGCGGCAATCGTGTGCGCATGTGGGGAACATTGCGCTGATATGTGTAGAGCCCCCAACGTCAAGGTCACTAGAAACCCCTCTGTTAATAGAGAAGGTACGAGTAGCAGATCAGATAAAAGCAGTCTCGAGAGAATAACACATTGTCAGGTAACGTATTCTTTTGTTCTTGTTTATTGACGCGCTCCATTGTCTTTCTCTGTTGCTCTTTATGGCCATTCTCTGTTGCTCTCCATTGTCATTCTCTGTTGCTCTCCGTGGTCATTCTCTGTTGCTCTCCGTGGTCATTCTCTGTTGCTCTCCATAGTCATTCTCTGTTGCTCTCCATAGTCATTGTCTGTTACTCTCCATATTCATTCTCTGTTACTCTCCATAGTCATTCTCTGTTACTCTCCGTGGTCATTCTCTGTTACTCTCCATAGTCATTCTCTGTTGCACTCCGTGGTCATTCTCTGTTACTCTCCGTGGTCATTCTCTGTTGCTCTCCATAGTCATTCTCTGTTGCTCTCCATAGTCATTGTCTGTTACTCTCCATATTCATTCTCTGTTACTCTCCATAGTCATTCTCTGTTACTCTCCGTGGTCATTCTCTGTTACTCTCCATAGTCATTCTCTGTTGCACTCCGTGGTCATTCTCTGTTACTCTCCATAGTCATTCTCTGTTGCTCTCCGTGGTCATTCTCTGTTACTCTCCGTGGGCATTCTCTGTTACTCTCCATAGTCATTCTCTGTTGCACTCCGTGATCATTCTCTGTTACTCTCCATAGTCATTCTCTGTTACTCTCCGTGGTCATTCTCTGTTGCTCTCCGTGATCATTCTCTGTTGCTCTCCTTGGTCATTCTCTGTTACTCTCCGTGGTCATTCTCTGTTGCTCTCCGTGTTCATTCTCTGTTACTCTCCGTGGTCATTCTCTGTTGCTCTCCGTGGTCATTCTTTGTTGCTCTCCGTAGTCATTCTCTGTTGCTCTCCTTGGTCATTCTCTGTTACTCTCTGTGGTCATTCTCTGTTGCTCTCCGTAGTCATTCTCTGTTGCTCTCCATAGTCATTCTCTGTTGCTCTCCGTGGTCATTCTGTGCTACTCTATGAACATGTAACCGTAAAGACCACACTCTGTACCCTTAGTAATTTGGGATTATAATGGTCGTATTATTCCCTTTGTCATGTTGGGGTACAATGGCCGCTCTGTTTCCAATGTAGTATTTTACCTAATTGTTTCTTTGAAGCGAAGATTTAAAGGGCAGCTGCTCTCTTATCGGATGTTTGTGTTCGAGTTTTTGCAGTAGTTGACTGTAATAGTAATTTTTAATTACGTGTGCATGATGAGGTTGTTATCGACAAGCATTACCTCCATTAGTTACTGTTACCGTCACGCTAAGAAGGTCACAGTTGCCCTACTTTTCTCATTTTACGTAACACTTGCATCCGCAGGTTACACAAGCTCTTCATATATCCCTAGGAATACTGGAGAAGGTGAAGCTGGATCATTATGTCTGCAATGTGAGGCTTCTCAGTAAGCTCGCGCTATAAGGATCGGAAAGTCGATCCCCACCTCGTTGGTCAGATGCTGAAAGACAGTCTGTCTGTTTCCAGGACAAGACCGAGGTCGAAAGATAGAGTCTTGAACAGTTTGTTTCACCTGACTCACGAGTCTGGACTCCCAGTTATTGTTTGTTGTTATTGTTTGTTGTTATTGTTTGTTGTTATTGTTTGTTGTTGTTGAATGCCCACAATGGGTAAGTTCACACTCTTGTGTGCGTCCTGAAAAGGGCCTTAAGTAACGGGTTGCAGTAACTTTCCTTACACCCCAACGTGCTGATAAATGTGTACTGGGGTCTTCATGTATATTTTGCTACGCTTTGCATCATCTCTGTGACGCTCTCTACTACAGGGAATGCGACGATCCTCCACCTTGTTACCTATACTGAAACAGTCTATTTCCAGAAAGAACTGCTTGGAATTGAGGTGGGGTCTAGGTCAGTATATTGACCTAGTTTTGACGAAGATTGTCTGATCAGTACAATTTGTCTGACCAGTGGTTAGTCTCTTCTCGACCTAAGCTCCCAGCAATATTATATACACTTGACAACATCCAATCATCAATGTGGTTCCTCGTTCTGATCCCACCTAGGGGACAACCAACTGAAACAACTGTGTGTTATAATATAGCTCAAAGAAGTGTATTTTGTTCTTTCCTATACAGGTGTGCCATCATTCCCAATGTACAGATATGAATGGTGACCGTCCTCTGTTGTTATGCCAAGAGTGTGATCTTGACATTCACACGAAAACACCGGGCAACAGACACTTTGTTCTGAACCACAAACAAAAAGGTAAACAGATTTACACTCCTTCTTTCGTTATAGCACCGTTGTCTATAGTATTATGCTATTTAGCATCGTTGTATGCAGTGTTATGCTATCTAGCACCGTTGTCTGCAGTGTTATGCTATCTAGCACCGTTGTCTGCAGTGTTATGCTATCTAGCATCGGTGTCTGCAGTGTTATGCTATCTAGCATCGTTGTCTGTAATGTTATGCTATATATCGCCGTTGTCTGTTATGGTATGCTATATAGCACGTTGTCTGTAGTGTTATGCTATCTAGCCCCGCTGTCTATAATGTCATTCTATGTAGCCCCGCTGTCTGTAATGTTTTGCTATGTAGCACTCTGTCTGTATTGTCATGTTATCACTGTTCCAAAATCGTGCTATGCTCTCCATACATTTTTTTTAAACAACGATGATAAGAAGTGATATTTTTTCAAGCAGTCTTAATTGTTCCTTGACCTGAAGTTTCTATTGACGATTAATCCAAAGTTAACCTGGGTTCAGCAAAGAGATGGATCTGTTATATAATATTGCAAATTTTGAAAACAGTTTGACCCATACATTAGATTTTACAGTACTACACAACAAAATTGTTTCAAGGCATTTCAAAGGCGTATCCTAATCATGTAAATAAGAACGCTCACTATACGTGGCTTAGGAGAATTGACTTCACAACATGATTAATGTTAAATTAACAGTTCCTCTATTTCTGCGATCAACTTGTGATGTGCTTCTATTCTGGCATGGATCAGGATGGAGACGGTGCGCTTGAGGTCTTCACCGGTACCCCACAGTTTGTCATACATGGTCGCTCCTACGGCTAGACCTCGATCCTTTGGTTTCTGTATGTGTGGCAGCGCTGGGTGAAGAGATGGGAACCATAGAATTCAAACATTCACAAAAGAAGGGGAAGTCACCCTTCTCGAGGCACATTCCCTCTCTCTTAACCCCATCCCTAAATAAACAGTAAACAATAGGGATTAGTAAACATGTTGTGGCGGATCTAGTGAGACGTTTGGTGGGGGTGTCATCAACAAAAATTGTTATGTGCACTGCTTTATTCCGAATCTGACGACTCTAAGAGATTCACAGCTTTTAATTGCTGGAGAAGCTGTAATCTGTTTTGTTGTGAGTATGCTTTCTCCTCTCATGGCATGTGCTCTGTCCCATTTATTACAATACTCAATGTTTATATATGAGAGGGCATCTCGTGTCAAGTCTTTTACATCATACACTTTAAAAGTCGTGTTTTCTTTATCTACTTGCCATTTCTTCTTCTTCTTCTTCGTACGCAGTAAGACAGTAACCATTATTTTTTCGAAAAAAGCGGCGTTCATCCTGAGGCTGTCGACACTGCCATAGATCTTGTCTTGTGGTTCCACTGGTGATGGCCACATCTGCTCTCTCTGATCCTCGTATGTCGGGCAGTTCTGCAGCAGATGCTCAGCGGTCATTTTCCCGGTACCACACGGGCATTCGTCGGTTCCACCTATCTTCAATTTGTTGAATAGGTGGTACCTCAGTCTATTGTGGCCAGTGCGAAGTCTGAAGACCACGACCTGCTCTCTTCTGTTCAACTGGTAATAGGCATCGTTTTTGGTGTAACCAGTATGTTCGGTTTCCCATTTAGTCATGTATCTGGCTTTAATAAGCCGTTTTGACTCTTCGTACGTCATACTAGTATCTGTTTGTGGTAGTCTTGCACCTTCTTTTGCCAGTCTGTCTGCCTCCTCGTTGCCTTGGATGTTGCAGTGTGATGGGACCCACTGTACCACTACCCTTTTGGTGCAGACTGCTGGCATAGTTGACAGAGTGTTGCTTTTAAGTCATTAAGCTCAGTGTTTTTCTGGTTTTTTAGCGCTGTGACTACGGCCAGAGCATATGTAAGCAGGACTGTATGGCTTTCATTTCCTTTATGTGTCACCATTTCTTCAACTGCCGCCCTCGGTGCCTCTGCCTCCGCTTTGAAATTGCTTGTGTACTTACCAATAGCGAATGACAAGTGTTATTTTTCTGCCATTTGGTAGGTTCAGGAATGCTCCTGCCCCTCCGTTCTGTGTAGTGTTTGTTACAGAACCGTCGGTGTATGCATGGGTCCAGTCCATGCTTGGGTAGTTTTTCGATATAAAGCTTAGGGTAGTATCTCTCCTTTCTTTTTCAGTCTCGCAGTTTTTGTTTCCAATACCTGGTATATTTTCTACCACCTCTGGAAATATATCTTGCCTCCAGGTAGGTTTTCGTACAGTAGTGATGAGCTTTGGTGTTGTTAGTGCGTTTATGGGATCTTCGTGCATCTTTGCTTTGGCTATTTCTACAAAGTTTCTCCGCTTTAGTTTCCCATTTCCCAAATTGTTTAGTCTCTGGTGCATTGGATGGTCAGTCAGTCTTCGGAGTTTCTCTGACTGCAGCTGGGGTCTGCAGTCTCTTCTATCGGTCATGGATTGCAGTTTTGTAATCTTTTCCAGTTCTACAATTGGCGTTGACTTCATGCCTCCTGTTATAACTCTCATGGATTGGTTTTGAAGTTTGCTAACTTTGTCGAAGTTCGCCTTTGCTGCTGTTGTCCATGCCACAATGCCATACTCGAGAACTGGTCTCACTCTTCCAGTGTACAGTATGCTTTCGTCTGCTCCCCAGCTTGTGCCAGCAAGTTTCCTCATGATTGCCATTCTTTCTCTGGCTTTCAATCGGTTTCTCTCGATCTGACTTTTCCATGTCATGCGCCGATCAAATGTGACTCCCAGATAGGTTCGGTTGTCGTTTGGCTGCAGGAATTTGCCATTTAAACTTAATTTGGTATTTTGGGGTTTGATTGAAAGCGAGAATATTGTACATGTGGTTTTCTCCTCGTTTATTTTGACCAGCCATGAGTTCGCCCACTCTTCCAGCGATGTTAGGGCCTGCTGCATCCGATTTCTTGCTATAGTGAGATTCTTTTCAGAGGTCCACATAGCCAGATCGTCTGCAAACATTGAGCTATGGACTCTTCTTGGTATATCCTCTGTAATGTCGTTTATATACACCAGGAAGAGTGTGGGTGACAGTACTCCCCCTTGGGGTACTCCCTGCTCGAGTGTCACCTTTTTGCTCATCTGCCCTTGTACTTGGACTCTGGCCGTTCTTTTTTGGAGGTAGTGGTTGATCCACTTGTACATTCTCCTACAAACTTCACTTTTCCTTAGCTTGACTCTAAGTCCGTCTTTCCAGACTTTGTCAAATGCCTTTTCCAGGTCCACCCAAACCGCTACTGTGTGTTTCTATGCCTGGTAGGCATCTTCTATTTCCTGGGCTATGAGGATGACCTGGTCCTCAGTGGATCTGTGCTGTCTAAAGCCTGCTTGCTGTGGAATTAGTATTCGTTTTTCTTCCAGATGCCACATCAGTCTGGTGTTTATCATACGTTCCATCAGTTTGCCGACACAGCTCAGTAGGCTGATAGGTCTGTATCCTTTTGGATCTGTTTTGTCCTTTCCTTTCTTTGGTACTGGTACCAGTACAGCATCTTTCCATGCCTGCGGTACAATTCCTATGTTTCCAACTTTGGTTCAGGACTGACAATAGCTTCCGCTTTGCTGTTTGACCCAACCCCATGCCTGGGGTACTTGCCATTTGATTTGACATACTTTCTATGGGCCTGAGGTGTGAATGGTAAAGTGGCAATATAAGAAAATACTGCATACTGCAAATACGCTGGCAGGAACATGTCACATATACTGAAGTGCTGTTCCGATCCAACATGAAAAGTATTCATGCCCTTTTGAAATAATCCCAACTGAGATGGTCTGGCCACTTTGTTCGAATTTCCAGCGAAAGGCTTCCAAAGACGCTCCTGTATAGCGAACTGAGTGAAAGACAACGATCACACGGACGTCCAAAAAAGCGTCTTAAGGATTTTCTGAAAGAGTCCCTTCAGTGCTGTCAAATAGACTAACACCTGAAAGAACATGGCTCAAAATCGCTCAGCATGGAATAGTGAGGTCACAAACTGCGTTGAAATCAACGAGGTTATCCGTATCCAGGCAGTCCAGGATAGACATGTAATTAGTAAGTCAAGAGCAAAGAAAATATCAGAGACAAATGCGGACTACATTTGCCATTCGTATCATGGGCCTTTCCAGGCTCAAATTGACTTGATCAGCCATGAGTATATACACATACTGAAGGTTGCCTTATTACTTGGAATGATATTGGTAGTCCTCATCGACGACGATGGACGAATTATTATTAACTGAATTATGTTTCTGTTTCTACGAATCTGGGCATTCTCAAAATGTGCTCAGTCTGTGTCAGAAAATGGTTCAGGGTCTGGATGCTGATGATCTCTGTAGCTAGCTGGTTGTACACTCTCCTGCTCCGACCTCTCCTACACCCTACTTCACTCGAACCGTGTTTGATATCGAAACTTTGCAGACTGTGAATTGTTGATTTCAAAATATCACTCCTACCCTCCACTAGCGTGTCTAATATAGGAACTTATTAAGCAAAGATATCAGCGCTTTTGTTATCTGAACCCGAGTATGATCAATCCCTGGAGGTGGAAGGCCTTAACAGTTGCTATCCACTCGTACCTCAGATATCCCTTCTATACCTTCTGAAGTAGGGCTTGCGTGTCAGTCCTGGTGATTGCCCTTGGTAAAAAGAGTCTTAGATAGCCATCTTAACGCTGTGGTCCCTGCTTCTTACTCCATTCTCAAACTGGAGGTTATTGACGTGCATGTCCGATTCCGCTGAACAACGACCTGTCCTCTCACTCTAGCTGACAAGTCCCAGCCTGATGTCCCACTCAGCAACGACCTGTCCTCTCACTCTAGCTGAGAAGTCCCAACATGATGTCCCACTCAGCAACGACCTGTCCTCTCACTCTAGCTGAGAAGTCCCAGCCTGATGTCCCACTCAACAACGACCTGTCCTCTCACTCTAGCTGAGAAGTCCCAGCCTGATGTCCCACTCAGCAGCGACCTGTCCTCTCACTCTAGCTGAGAAGTCCCAGCCTGATGTCCCACTCAGCAACGACCTGTCCTCTCACTCTAGCTGACAAGTCCCAGCCTGATGTCCCACTCAACAATGACCTGCCCTCTCACTCTAGCTGAGAAGTCCCAGCCTGATGTCCCACTCAGCAACGACCTGTCCTCTCACTCTAGCTGACAAGTCCCAGCCTGATGTCCCACTCAGCAACGACCTGTCCTCTCACTCTAGCTGACAAGTCCCAGCATGATGTCCCACTCAGCAACGACATGTCCTCTCACTCTAGCTGACAAGTCCCAGCCTGATGTCCCACTCAAAAATGACCTGCCCTCTCACTCTAGCTGAGAAGTCCCAGCCTGATGTCCCACTCAGCAACGACCTGTCCTCTCACTCTAGCTGACAAGTCCCAGCCTGATGTCCCACTCAACAATGACCTGCCCTCTCACTCTAGCTGACACGTCCCAGCCTGATGTCTCACTCAACAATGACCTGTCCTCTCACTCTAGCTGAGAAGTCCCAGCCTGATGTCCCACTCAGCAACGACCTGTCCTCTCACTTTAGCTGAAAAGCTACAGCGTGATTCGGCGGTATAGATGACGGTATTACTATCCTGCATGTTCTCATCCAACTGATTCACCTCGTGCTCTGCTCTCCTCTTGCGCCATTCTCTACTTTCCTTGCCTAAAGTTATAATGACACTGTGGTAACCTGTCATTATATCACCAGTATGCACCCATTATTCCCCCTTGACTATCGCCTTAGCTAGGGTGATTCTGCTAGTGCCAACCATAACGGAATTACAACTTTGAGACGTCAGTACTTCTGAACGAAACACGGAAATGTTTGTCTGCAAGACTTCTAAATGTCTATCCGGCCAGGACCAATGAATTTTTACAGAAACAAAATCCAACAGAAGAACAGTTTTGATTAGGCAAAAAAAAAGCTCATCGAGGTCAAGACTATAATTAGTTCACACACAAAATGTCAGTACGTTCAGTCAAAAGGATCAACAATTATTAATCATTAAAGATGGGCACAAATTTGGAACTGCTTAGTGGTTTCAAATCTCATGCCCTCAGATTTAATTGAATATCTCTAGAACCCGTATCATCATGCATTTTGGTATGTAGTTTTACATCTCCCATGACATTCAGATTTTTTATCATTCATAAAACTACAGATACTGCTATTTTCTTGAACATGCAAGTTCCTTTGATCATTTTTAGTGAAATAATTATTTTACCCCTAAAAATACAATGTACGGTTTTTTAACAAGTTGGTCACTTTTGAATAGTCGTAGGCGTATCTTCAATTCCAATTACAAAAGTTCCTAAATACGAGTACCTAACTGATACGCTTCAATTGGCTCCTGTCCGTGTGTTTTTTAAAGTGCTTGTTACCACGGAAATGTATCGCTTCGCACACGGCGCGTTAGTGGACTCAGTATCTGCAATTGAAAAGAGTTTAAAGAATTGGTTGACATGTATAAAGAGCTTATGGAACGGAAAAGACTAGGTTTTATTCAGTTCTAAGATGAATCTTCTCAATGAAGAGGAACTTTTTCTTTCAACAATGATGATGAATTCTGGTACGAACATTGTGTAGCATTACACATTTTCTTGCTCGTAAATTTCTAGGTCAGATGTTTCGTGGTAAAAATGCATGTCATCTATATGTCATCTTATCCAGAGTCAGACGTGGTAAAAGTGCATGTCATCTATATGTCATCTTATCCAAAGTCAGACATGGTAAAAGTGCATGTCATCTATGTTATTTTATCCAGAGTCAGACGTGGTAAAAGTACATGTCATTTATATGCCATCTTATCCATAGTCAGACATGGTGAAAAAACATGTCATCTATATGTCATCTTATCCAGAGTCAGACATGGTAAAAGTGCATGTCATCTATGTTATTTTATCCAGAGTCAGACGTCGTAAAATTACATGTCATCTATATGTCATCTTATCCAGAGCCATACGTGGTAAAAGTACATGTCATCTATATGTCATCGTATCCAGTCAGACGTGGTAAAAGTGCATGTCATCTATATGTCATCTTATCCAAAGTCAGACGTGGTAAAAGTACATGTCATCTATATGTCATATTATCCAGAGTCAGACGAGTCTAACATTTTGATGACTGATCTTTGTTGTATGAAACACAAGCTATCATTTCCCCAAAAGTTATCTTTCTCTTGTAAGACATAGTCCTCACATATAGTCCATTGATCCTTTTCTATCTTTGAGATGGCGACATGTGTAAGTACTTTGACATTGCAGAGATGAATGTTTTATTTTCAGCTTCTACCTATCTTTGAACATTTCCCACAGTAGTTCTGTTGGGTTTAGATGTGAATGATAAGGTGGCAGTCTCACATATGTCGAATCTCCATTATTTTTTTGTCTATATGAAATATATGTGTCTTTTGTGTCTGCCGTACAAGGGAAAGTAAAACGTAATAAAAATATTTCGTTAAGTGGCTCTTCTTGATCCATAACATCTTTTGTACTCGATGATGTATGGAAGTTGTTCACGTTTGTCAATGCGTTGTTGTAGGAGGCATTGCGCATTATAATACAAGAGAGTCTAACTAAGGAAAGAAGAACAATTTTCTCAATTCACTCTCTAAATACGTGGTCATTCAACTATGTGTGGTAATATCGATTAGCTGTCCACTTTGAATTAAAAACGAGTTCAGCCTTATTCACCGGTCTATTATGTCTACGTGTACTATTATCAATTGCTGTCCTTTGCTACTTGATACAGATCTTTTAATCTGTTTGCTGAATGTCATTCCTTTTCATTCGTGTGGTCAGCATCGATGAATGGTTTATCAAAGTAAACAATATCACAGCATTCTTTATTAAATGTTCTTACTTCACGCAAAATCGTGCTTCTCATAGCAACTGGGTATGGCTTCTAACAAATTATGTTCTTCTCTTCCGCCATGTTTTTGAAATATGAAACATGCACCCAATACAATTCTTCATAATATAGATTTCGATACATCAATTCCTTTGTTGCTTGTCATCCAAATTTTCAATTTACTCAGTGTCACTGTTTCTTTCAAATCAAACATTCTGCACATTTCTCTCCTAATAACGTCTGCGTCAAAACTATCTACAATTACATTTCTTCCCTCTTTACTGAACTTTGAATATGAACTTTCATTCCCTTGAAGCCAAAGGTGAAATGCTCATAAACGTAAACCTAAAGTGTGGATTGTTATCTTTTCCCGTTCCGATATATTTCGATAAAGACTCCCTCGTTCAGCCTTTCTGCAAAAACATTAATAAATATTCGTGTCGGTGTTTTGAAGTGTTTCGAATTTGACTTTTTGACTTATTGATTACCCAGATCAAATTTCATGAACAAATCCTATGTAATAAAGATAATTTCTTGTAATGATATAAGCAGAACAACGGAAGTTACTATTTAAACTGTTGAAAATTATTAATTTTGGCAGTAAGCCGTGCAAAAATCAATACGTGCAAATTCTTGTTTTCAAGATTGCACAGCAAATGATACTGTAACAAAATTGTAATGTATATCCTGTTTGCGTATGCTGGTTTTTGTATACCACAAAGAAGAAAAAATAAAAAGCACCTGCTTATTTTCACTGACATCCTGTTGCCTTCATCTCATGATGACTAACATTTTTCGTGATGAATTTCATCTATTTAGGTCCAATGGTTATTGAGTTCGGGGGACCGAGTGGTCTCGAAGTAGGTATTTTCCTTGGCAGAATCCCTTACCAGTTGGAAATCGAAAAGAGTAGACTTAACCGCCGCAGGCAAATTTAAAGTTAAAAATCTACTAAATCTTTTTTTTAAGGGATTCTCACCCCACAGAGAATACTCGCAAAAAGGGAACTGTGTTGCTGTAACATCAGGTCTTGGTAACGTGGTTAGCGGAGCAGAATAGATTATGCCTAACAGGCTGTGAGTCTACATTGCTCTAATGTGCGCTTCTAGCATCACCAGTCCCAAAAACAGGCGATCGTATACTCCAGGGGCTACCAGCCTAACGGTTGGTAACAGATACTGGGATTGACCGGACAAGTTACCAGCGGATTTTTGCCTACCACAGAATTTGAAACGAAGAAGGCCCCACCTCCCTGCGACGTCTAAACGACACAAATGGACTGAAGATAGATAGGTTGAGCTATAAAGAGAGGTACGAGTTTTGAAACTCACTATAACACCTCTGTCTATAATGCTATGTTACCTGACACTACTGTCTACAGTGTTATGTTAACTAGCACCATAAGAAGTTGTGTACTATCATAATAAGCCAGGTCAATTGGTGGAACCCGATGTGTATTTCGAAACTGATAACTTCCTAGTGATGTGTGACCATTGTTTTGCTGATTCTATCCATGTCTTCCTCTTCACACTTGTTGCAAGTTCCGTTATTAAATCCATTCTGTCCAAAAGTACTGTCTGTCTGTTTTTCAGTTTCCTTGTTGATTATATCCACGTCCTGTCCCAAGTACTGTTTGTCCGTCCCATTCTTGATTCTATTCACGTCCTGTCCCAAGTACTTTGTTCGACCCATTCTTGATTCTATTCACGTCCTGTCTAAAGTACTGTTTTCCAGTCCCATTCTAGATTCTATTCACGTCCTGTCCCAAGTACTTTGTTCGACCCATTCTAGATTCTATTCACGTCCTGTCTAAAGTACTGTTTTCCAGTCCCATTCTAGATTCTATTCACGTTCTGTCCCAAGTAATGGAAGTGAGTTATGTTATCGAATCTGTTCACGTCCTGTCCATTATTCCTCATTTTCAGAAATGATCTTCCAGATATATTAAACACCCAAAGCCATTTTTGTTAATGATTTTCTCACATGGACAAGTGGGTCTGACCTACACGTGGCAACAAAGAGTCTGAGGAAATCACTTCTCAAAATATCAGCCTAACGCAATTTCTGAAAGTTCAAGATCTATACCAGTAAAACTGCATACACAACCTTCATTCTTAACAATAAGCTAGCAAAGAAGACGTAGAAAAATTTCTCTTAATTGCGCTTAAATTGTTCGCAAAGAAAATCCAAGAAACCTTGGACTCCAGATAAATAATAAAACAACCTTTAACAAGTACATTACCAATATTGCAGAAATGTTATCGAAAAGGTTACATTTGTTCAAGGGGCTTCAAAGCGCACACTATGGAGTTGATAACTCTCAGACAACTCTACATAGAGCATATCGGATCTCTTTAATAAACTACAACCTTCCCCATGCATACCATTGCATCTAGGAGTTCTTTACTCATTTCAACAGAGTACAAAGACATGCCCTTCCTTTCTTCTTCTTCTTCTTCTTCTTCTTCTTCTGCTTACGCAGTCAGACAGTAACCATTATTTTTTCGAAAAAAGCGGCGGTCATCCTGAGGCTGTCGACACTGCCATAGAGCTTGTCTTGTGTTGTCACTGGTGATGGCCACATCTGCTCTCTCTGATCCTCGTATGTCGGGCAGTTCTGCAGCAGATGCTCAGCGGTCATTTTCCCGGTAACACACGGGCATTCGTCGGTACCACCTATCTTCAATTTGTTGAATAGGTGGTACCTCAGTCTATTGTGGCCAGTGCGAAGTCTGAAGACCACGACCTGCTCTCTTCTGTTCAACTGGTAATAGGCATCGTTTTTGGTGTAGCCGGTATGTTCAGTTTCCCATTTGGTCATGTATCTGGCTTTAATAAGCCGTTTTGACTCTTCGTACGTCATACTAGTATCTGTTTGTGGTAGTCTTGCACCTTCTTTTGCCAGTCTGTCTGCCTCCTCATTGCCTTGAATGTTGCAGTGTGATGGGACCCACTGTACCACTACCCTTTTTGGTGCGGACTGCTGGCATATTGGACAGAGAATTGCTCTAAAGTCATTAAGCTCAGTGTTTTTCTGGCTTTTTAGCGCTGTAACTACGGCCAGAGCATCTGTAAGCAGGACTGTATAGCTTTCATTTTCTTTATGTGTCACCATTTCTTCCACTGCCGCTCTCAGTGCCTCTGCCTCCGCTCTGAAATTGCTTGTGTACTTACCAGTAGCGAATGACAGTGTTATTTTTCTGCCATTTGGTAGGTTCAGGAATGCTCCTGCCTCTCCGTTCTGTGTAGTGTTTGTTACAGAACCGTCGGTGTATGCATGGGTCCAGTCCATGCTTTGGTAGTTTTTCGATATAAAGCTTAGGTAGTATCTCTCCTTTCTTTTTCAGTCTGGCAGTTTTTTGTTTCCAATACCTGGTATATTTTCTAACACCTCTGGAAATATATCGTGCCTCCAGGTAGGTTTTCGTACAGTAGTGATGAGCTTTGGTGTTGTTAGTGCGTTTATGGGATCTTCGTGCATCTTTGCTTTGGCTATTTCTGCAAAGTTTCTCCGCTTTAGTTTCCCATTTCCCAAATTGTTTAGTCTCTGGTGCATTGGATGGTCAGTCAGTCTTCGGAGTTTCTCTGACTGTAGCTGGGCTCTGCAGTCTCTTCTATCGGTCATGGATTGCAGTTTTGTAATCTTTTCAAGTTCTACAATTGGCGTTGACTTCATGCCTCCTGTTATAACCCTCATGGCTTGGTTTTGAAGTTTGCTAACTTTATCAAAGTTCGCCTTTGCTGCTGTTGTCCATGCCGCAATGCCATACTCGAGAACTGGTCTCACTCTTCCAGTGTACAGTTTCTTTAGTATACCTTCGTCTGCTCCCCAGATTGTGCCAGCAAGTTTCCTCATGATTGCCATTCTTTCTCTGGCTCTCATTCGGTTTCTCTCGATCTGACTTTTCCATGTCATGCGTCAATCAAATGTGACTCCCAGATAGTTTGGGTTGTCGTTTGCCTGCAGGTATTTGCCATTTCGACTTAATTTGGTGTTTTGGGGTTTGATTGAAAGCGAGAATATTGTACATGTGGTTTTTTCCTCGTTTATTTTGACCAGCCATGAGTTCGCCCACTCTTCCAGCGATGTTAGGGCCTGCTGCATCCGATTTCTTGCTATGGTGAGATTCATTTCCGAGATCAACATAGCCAGATCGTCTGCAAACATTGAGCTATGGACTCTTCTTGGTATATTCTCTGTAATATCGTTTATATACACCAGGAAGAGTGTGGATGACAGTACTCCATCTTGGGGTACTCCCTGCTCGAGTGTCACCTTTTTTGCTCATCTGCCCTTGTACTTGGACTCTGGCCGTTCTGTTTTTTAGGTAGTGGTTGATCCACTTGTACATTCTCCCACAAATTTCATTTCTCCTTAGCTTGACTCTAAGTCCGTCTTTCCAGACTTTGTCAAATGCCTTTTCCAGGTCCACCCAAACCGCTACTGTGTGTTTCTGTGCCTGGTAGGCATCTTCTATTTCCTGGGCTATGATGATGTCCTGCTCCTCAGGGGTTCTGTGCTGTCTAAAGCCTGCTTGCTGTGGAATTAGTATTCGTTTTTCTTCCAGATGCCACATCAGTTTGGTGTTTATCATACGTTCCATCAGTTTGCCGACACAGCTCAGTAGGCTGATAGGCCTGTATCCATTTGGATCTGTTTTGTCTTTTCCTTTCTTTGGTACTGGTAAAAGTACAGCGTTTTTCCATGCCTGGGGTACAATACCCCTTTTCCAGCTCAGGTTCAGGACTGATAGCAGTTTCCTCTTCGCTGTTTGGCCCAGCCCCATCAGCATTTCGTTTGTTATCCCGTCTTTTCCGGGAGATTTCCATTTCTTTAATGTTCTCATGGCCTCTTCCATTTCACTCATTGTTAATTTGGCCATCATATGCTCTTCTGGTGCCGTATTGATGTTGTCGTGCCCCTTTTGCTCTTCACTAATGTCTGTATGCCTATCTGCAGGGACCTCGATGTAGTTTGCTCTGGCATAATGTTCAACAAAGGAGTTTGCGGTTTTTTTTCCAGTGAGCAAGTTTTCGCCCTGCTTGATGGTAATTTGTTTGTTTGAAGGGGTTTCGACATTCATGGCTCTGACTAGCTTCCATAGTTTGTTCCCTTCTTTGTCTAGGTTGAGGCTTTCAGTTTTGTTTTTCCAGCTTTCTCTTGCTGTTTGGTTTAGAGTGTATTTGTATTTCGCCGTGGCGGCTTTGAGGGCGATATTTGCCTCCATAGATTGTTCTCGCTCTGCCATGTTCCTAGCATTTGTGACTGCGTCTTCCGCTTTCTGCAACTCATCATTTCAATAGAGCTTATAGTTTTTCCTTGCCCTTCTTGGGATGGTTTCAGTGGAGGCTTGCATTATTGCCTTGCTTAGGCTTTCCACCATGGGCTTCATTTTGTTGTTTCGTGTATTGATGGTTTCACACAGCCCATCTGTCAGGCTTGCAAATCTGTCCCAGTCGGCTCGTTTGTAATTCCAACGTGGGAGCGGTTTTGTTTCCTGTGGGCCTACTTCCATATCAATTTCTAACCTGATCGGCCTGTGGTCGCTACCTGCCAATTGGTTTAGCACCTGGCGGTCTATTTTATGGGGTATGTCCTGTGTGGAGAAGGCCAAATCTGGAGTCGAGGTGGTATGCCATGTTCTAGCATAGAAGCTAGGGGTATCCTCCGGCCTACCCTTTCTTTTATTTGTTGCTGTATGATATCTACACAAACATATGCACGCAAAATTAACATAACTACTTGATCAACGAGGAAACAAAGTACCAATTTAAACAGTGTAGGGATACAGCACCCTTCTCCTTAACCATTACAACATAAGGGTTGTCCACAACTAGAACACATCAACATTTACTGAAACAAAAATATCAAATCGTAGTAGCAGAAGAACTAAATACCAAGCACTATCTCCCAAATTATAAAGAGACAAATATAGAAAAATAGAGAGAAGGAGAGAGAGAATGGGGAGTTAGAAAGAGTGTTCTAGCCGAATACAACATTTATACAGACCAAATGAAGACTATACTACTGGACAACCCAGTGAACAGGTCAACTGACACTTGAGTTCATCCAGTCCTACCCCAAGGAAAGGATCCCTGTATGCACAAATGGTTCGACCTATAAGCGTACCCAAATCGCAGGCTGTGGTTCCTTTATAATATTTCCAGACAAACAACAAATGAAAAATCTGCACTATGTTAAAAGTTCTGCTGCTACTTCGACGCAGATATGCAAGCAATATCAGAAACTATGTCTGCTATCCTTTAAAAATACAACACAACAACAATAACACCCAACAAACCAGATCAGCTTTTCAGGCCTCCTAGCCACCATTCAGACTCCTGAAAGCTAGATCCCAGAATCCGATAAAACCCAAACAAATTGTATTAAATCTGTAACAGTACTTGCATGCTATGACATTAGTACCGCCCTACAGTGATACCAAGTCGCCCCTTTCGAGGCATTGAAAGTGATGATTGCTGATAGACTGGCAAACATAGGAGCAAACATACCAAACCCTAACATATACACCTTTAAAAAGCAGCAAACACATAATCCACAATTGCAGATTGCAATGGATAGACTGATGGTTTACATGTGTGACTGCAAGAACTCTGTACGTTGTCGTGTTTCAACCCAACCGGAAAGGTGACATCAGCGATTAGAGGCGAAGAGACTGCACTACGTCTTGTGTTGAATACATTTCCAGACAGAAAATAAGTTGGTTTGGTCATCTCATGAGAGTGCACCCTTATCAACTTCCACTGATGGCTTACAACGCTGGTAGATCTGGCTACAGAGCAAGGGGGTGGCCGCGAAGTAGGTGACATTTGAGTGATTGTGCAGCGATACGGGCTCACATTGACCGACGCAACGCACTTGGGGCAGGATAGACGACAAACTCCCCACGTCACTCAAAGACCCAAGTGGAAAGAATCCTAATTAACTAACTGGGATGTAAAAAGCGCTACTACAAACCCACTACCAGAGTAACATCCTCAAGAGGAAGAAACTCAGGACGAGCAGCTTCGCGGACAATAATAACATCAATTGTTATTACAAGCAATAACATCAGTAATGATAGAAAAGAAAGAATCCATTGATGACAACATATTTTGTGAAAGTGCATGGAAGTTTTTTAAAGATTGTTCCACAATGAAAATTGAATTTAGCAAAATTTAATTGAAATTGTACTATTTAAGTGAAACGAAACTAAGAACAGAATAAATATTGTATTGGCATGGAACGTTATATAGCAATAGTTTAAAATGAGTGAGAATACTTGATTTTCCTATAACGTATAATATTGTTGTTGTTGTTTGTGAATGCCCACAATGAGTAGGTTACTCTTTGTGTGCCCTGAAGATGATGTTAAGTGGTGGGTAACAGTAGCTTTCCTCACATCCCGAGCGTGCTGATGAAGGTGGACGGGGGCGTTCAAGCGGTTGTGCTATGCTTGGCTTCATATGCGTGTCAGTCACTACTACAGGTATCACGTCGATCCCTCACCTCGCTAGCCAGGATGCAATAAAAGTAGCTCGTTTCCAGGGAGGGCTGCTAGAAGGCCGTGGTGAAGGTCTTGTCCAGTATCTTTTGCCTGACCCTGACTAACATGTCTGATCAGTATATTTTGTCTGACCAGATTTTAGTCTTCCTCCCCAAAATGTATAATATTAATACTCAATTATCTAATTCACACATCACTCTCACTCACTTTGTGTTGCACAATTCACCTACTCAAAAAATACAAAGAGATACTACAGCGTTAAATATTCAGTACATAGGAATTTAATTCTGAAGTTCATCCATTAAATTCATGTCTTCAATAATGGTTTTTAAAATCAAATAAAAACAAGGAATAGGTTTATATCCTACAATTATGAAAGAATACAAAATTGACCAAAACCGGGTTCGAACCATCGAATTAATGGCTTCTAAATTGATGTACTTATGTTTAAAGTTATGCTCTGAATTGTGTTCATTGATATGAGTGGGTACTGGGGATTACATGGCACTATGAGTGACGTGCAAACGGAAGTACAAACAAACGGCGAGAATTATGTTATGTGATGTTTCAATTAATATTGAGTATCTGCTTAACGTGGTGGTAGAGCACTCGTTTTTCATGGCAACAGTACGGGGTTCTTCTTCTTCTTCTTCTGCGTACACAGTCAGACAGTAACCATTATTTTTTCGAAAAAAGCGGCGGTCATCCTGAGACTCTCGCCACTACCATAGAGCTTGTCTTGCAGTTCCACTGGCAATGGCCACATCTGCTCTCTCTGATCCTCGTATGTCGGGCAGTTCTGCAGCAGATGTTCAGTGGTCATTTTACCAGTACCGCACGGGCATTCGTCGGTACACCCTATCTTCAATTTGTTGAAGAGGTGGTACCTCAGTCTGTTGTGGCCAGTGCGAAGTCTGAAGACAACGACCTGCTCTCTTCGGTTCAACTGGTAATAGGCATCGTTTTTGGTGTAACCAGTATGTTCGGTTTCCCATTTGGACATGTACCTGGCTTTGATAAGCCGTTTTGACTCTTCGTACGTCATACTGGTATCTGTTTGTGGTAGCCTTGCACCTTCTTTTGCCAGTCTGTCTGCCTCCTCGTTGCCTTGGATGTTGCAGTGTGACGGAACCCACTGTACCACTACCCTTTTTGGTGCGGACTGTTGGCACAGTTTGCAGAGTGCTGCTCTTAAGTCATTAAGCTCAGTGTTTTTCTGGCTTTTTAGCGCTGTGACTACTTCGAGAGCATCTGTCAGCAGGACTATATGGCTCTCATTTTCACTGTGTGTTGCCATTTCTTCCACTGCCGCCCTCAGTGCCTCTGCCTCTGCTCTGAAATTGCTCGTGTACTTACCAGTAGCGAATGACAGTGTTATTTTCTGCCATTTGGTAGGTTCAGGAATGCTCCTGCCCCTCCGTTCTGTGTAGTGTTTGTTACAGAACCGTCGGTGTATGCATGGGTCCAGTCCATGCTTGGGTAGCTTTTCGTTATGAAGCTTAGGGTAGTGTCTCTCCTTTCTTTTTCGGTCTGGCAGTTTTTGTTTCCAATACCTGGTATATTTTCTACCACCTCTGGAAATATATCCTGCCTCCAAGTAGGTTTTCGTACAGTATTGATGGGTTTTGGTGTTGTTAGTGCGTTTATGGGATCTTCGTGCATCTTTGCTTTGGCTATTTCTGCAAAGTTTCTCCGCTTTAGTTTCCCAGTTCCCAGATTGCTTAGCCTCTGGTACATTGGATGGTCCGTCAGTCTTCGGAGTTTCTCTGACTGCAGCTGGGCTCTGCAGTCTCTTCTATCGGTCATGGATTGCAGTTTTGTAATCTTTTCAAGTTCTACAATTGGCGTTGACTTCATGCCACCTGTTATGATTCTCATGGCTTGGTTTTGAAGTTTGTTAACTTTATCGAAGTTCGCCTTCGCTGCTGTTGTCCATGCCGCGATGCCATACTCGAGAACTGGTCTCACTCTTCCAGTGTACAGTTTCTTTAGTATGCCTTCGTCTGCTCCCCAGCTTGTGCCAGCAAGTTTCCTCATGATCGCCATTCTTTCTCTGGCTTTCATTCGGTTTCTCTCAATCTGACTTTTCCATGTCATGCGCCGATCAAATGTGACTCCCAGATAGGTTGGGTTGTCGTTTGGCTGCAGGATTTTGCCATTTAGGCTTAGTTTGGTACTTTGGGGTTTTAATGAGAGCGAGAATATTGTGCACGTGGTTTTCTCCTCGTTTATTTTGACCAGCCATGAGTTCGCCCACTCTTCCAGCGATGTTAGGGCCGTTTGCATCCGATTTCTTGCTATGGTGAGATTCTTTTCAGAGGTCCACATAGCCAGATCGTCTGCAAACATTGAGCTATGGACTCTTCTTGGTATATTCTCTGTAATATCGTTTATATATACCAGGAAGAGTGTGGGTGACAGTACTCCCCCTTGGGGTACTCCCTGCTCGAGTGTCACCTTTTTGCTCTTCTGCCCTTGTACTTGGACTCTGGCCGTTCTTTGTTTGAGGTAGTGGTTGATCCACTTGTACATCTTCCCACAAACATCACTTCTTCTTAGCTTGACTCTAAGTCCATCCTTCCAGACTTTGTCAAATGCCTTTTCCAGATCCACCCAAACAGCTACTGTGTGTTTCTGTGCCTGGTAGGCATCTTCTATCTCTTGGGCTATGAGGATGACCTGGTCCTCAGTGGATCTGTGCTGTCTAAAGCCGGCTTGCTGTGGAATTAGTATTCGTTTTTCTTCCATATGCCACATCAGTCTGGTGTTTATCATCCGTTCCATCAGCTTGCCGACACAGCTCAGTAGGCTTATGGGCCTGTATCCATTCGGATCTGTTTTGTCCTTTCCTGTTTTTGGTACTGGTACCAGTATTGCATCTTTCCATGCCTGGGGTACAATACCCCTTTTCCAGCTTTGGTTCAGGACTGATAGTAGTTTTTTCTTCGCTGTTTGGCCCAGCCCCATCAGCATTTCGTTTGTTATCCCGTCTTTTCCGGGAGATTTCCTTCTCTTTAGTGTTCTCATAGCCTCTTCCATTTCGCGCATTGTTAGTTTGGCCATCATGTGCTCTTCAGGAGCCGTATTCATGTTTTCGTGCCCCTTTAGCTCTTCGCTAATGTCTGTATGCTTATCTGCAGAGACCTCGATGTGGTTTGCTCTGGCATAGTGATCGACAAAGGCGTTTGCGGCTTTCTTACCTGTGATCAAGTTCTCGCCTTGCTTGATAGTAATTTGTTTATTTGACGGGGTTTCGTCGTTCATGGCTCTGACTAGCTTCCATAGCTTGTTCCCTTCTTTGTCCAGGTTTAAACTTTCCGTTTTATTTTTCCAACTTTCTCTTGCTGTTTGCTTGAGAGTGTGTTTGTACTTCGCCGCGGCGGCTTTGAGGGCGATGTTTGCCTCCACGGATTTTTCTCGTTCTGCCATGTTCCTAGCAATTGTTACTGCATCTTCCACTTTCTGTAACTCATCATTCCAGTAGGGCTTATAGTTTTTCCTAGCTCCTCTTGGGATGGTTTCAGTGGCGGCTTGCATTATTGCCTTGCTTAGGCTCTCTACCATGAGCTTCATTTTGGTGTTTCGTGTGTTGATGGTTTCACACAGCCCATCTGTCAGGATTGCAAATCTGTCCTAGTCGGCTCGTTTGTAATTCCAACGTGGGAGCGGTTTTGTTTCCTGTGGGCCTACTTCCATGTCAATGGTTAGCCTGATCGGCCTGTGGTCGCTACCTGCCAGTTGGTTTAGCACCTGGCGGTCTATTTTATAGTGTATGTCCTGTGTGGAGAAGGCCAAATCTGGAGTCGAGGTGGTATGCCATGTTCTTGAATAGAAGCTAGGGCTATCCTCCGGCCTATTGATTAGGGAGAGATTTGCATCTATCTCCCAATCTTCCACTTCGTCACCTCTGCTGTCTGTGTCAGAGTATCCCCATCTCTCCGAGTGGCTGTTGAAATCTCCAACCACTATGCAGTTGGAGTCTCTGACCTCCATACTCGAGAGCGATAGGTCTCTGTTTGGTGGTCCGTACAGATTGAAAATGCGGAGCTTCGTCTCTTGAGCCATTATGTCAACTCCTACAATTTCTGCTTGTCCGGTGTGATTGACAGGTACCGCGCTACTCGGTATGCTGTTTCTGGTCAGTATCAGGACCCCTCCTTTGTGGCCTTCTCTATCTAGACGGATAGTCTGGTATCCTCTGATTGAGAATTTATGGTTATTGTTGAGGTGCGTTTCCTGGATACATGCCACGTCAATCTTACCTTCATGCAGGTGATGTGTTAGGGAAAGTTTTTTGTTAATGACTCCCTCCGCATTCCACTGTAATATTCTGAGGGTCTTGAAGTTTTGGCCAATAGTCGTTTCCCCATAGCCATGTGCCTTGACTCCACGACACATGGGTGGGTGACCACCAGTAGTCAAGGGTGGGCCCCTTCGAGGCGTGGGGCCCGGCGCTATCGCTGCCTGGCGGGTCTCCTCAGGATGAGCGCCATACGTTTTTCGAATAGGTTGTGCTGCCATCATACTGTGATTTACGTTGCACTGTTTTGTTAGGCTTGCGGCCCCGTGCATCCGATTTCAACAGGCGTTTCTGTAGGGATGCCCTCCTTAGCCTTTGGCTGTCCCCAGCCTATCTGCAAGGCAGCAGTTGTTTACGATCAGAGTTTTCTCTCCTATGGAAGTTGTCTTACCAGACTGTCGAGTCTTCACTACTCGTGTCTATAGGGTGCAATGATGGTATGTGATATATGAGATGGACTGGTTTACCCGGAAGAGAGGCAGTCCAGTGTGTCTGTATCCCAGGATCGTCACGTCCTGCCAGAAACGTAGCATTTGCATGTGAGTGGGGTATCTCTTTTTCCCTTTATTTTCTTGGCTTCTATGCAGGGATGGTACGCCTAGCATTCCCCGCCACCTGGGGTGTTGACACAGTGGGGCAGGTGTGCAATGTCCGCTGGTCTGCATCTCTTCTGCGTCCAGCATGATAGTTATGGCTGATAACGTACAGAGGTAGATATCGTAACCGGAGTGCATTTAGCCAGAGGACAAGCCTGGTAATGTCGCAGAGATGTTGATCGCCTGGTGTGCGGACAACTCTCATGGTCAGTGGTTGAGTCTTGACAGTTCACAGTGTGGTGGCTGCTCTACTGTTTTCGACACCCCGACCAGGTTCTAAGTCTTTGGTTGGTGTTTTTCGCACCCCATCGCCGTATAGGGTGAGTATCAAGCAGTTTTCCGCCCGCTTTGATTTGCGGGCGGCAAGGACCTCTTACTGTGGCTCTACCTGATAGGGCTGGGGCGCAAGCCCCAGGTCCCGAGCATGTAGGAGCCTCCCATTGCAGTGGTGCTGAGATTTTGGGCGGGATTGCGGCTTTCAAGGGTTCGGCCGTAATCCCCCACATGGTAGCCTCGCGCCCTTGGCTTATCAGCCTGGTACGTGAACCAAAGTGTCTGCGGCTCCTCTCGATTTGAGCTGGTTTTCCGTAGCAACGCCCTGTCATTTGTAGGGTAAAACTGACCTGTCTTCAGATCTATTTCCAGCACCCGTTCACTATTTGGTCAGACGAATTTATTGAGGGCTTTTGTTTGTCAATGACCAGGTATTTGAAATCTGCGGAGTTAAACACGATTTCCGTAGCGTTCTTTCATTTGAGCTGACTTGTCGTCCGTGAGTCTAATACCAGCGTACGTTCATTATTAGACCCAAACGGCAGTGCTCTCAATTTGTCAGTTGTTCTACAGTATTGGCGTGTTCAGTCTAATTAAGCCGCAGGTTCCACACCTGGTGGTGCCCTTCCGTCAATTCCCTTAGCGAGACAATCAAGTTTCTTAAGGGGTAGCCCCAAAGATTTTCGAGGGTCTAATTCCAGCACATGTTCTCTATTAGACCCCACTAAGGTGTACTTTTTGATAGTCATTCTGCAGTATTGGCGTGGTAAGTTAACTTAGGTCTCAGGCTCCACTCCTGATAGTGCTCTTCCGTCAATTCCTTTATCAAACACTGGATGCAGACAAAACCGAGCCACAGGGGACATAACCCCAGATTTCTGGGGGTCTAAGTCCAGCACCAGTTCCATATTAGACTCCAGAAGAGTGGTCTCGGCATGTCAATCATTTCAGTGTTGGCCGTGTTGAGTCAAATTAAGCCGCAGGCTCCACTCCTGGTGGTGCCCTTCCGTCAATTCCTTTAAGTTTCAGCTTTGCAACCATACTTCCCCCGGAACCCAAACACTTTGGTTTCCCGGAAGCTGCCCGCAGAGTCATCGAAGCAACTCCTGCGGATCGCTAGTCGGCATCGTTTATGGTCAGAACTACGACGGTATCTGATCGTCTTCGCGCCTCTGACTTTCGTTCTTGATTAATGAAAACATTCTTGACAAATGCTTTCGCAGTAGCTCGTCTTGCGGCGATCCAAGAATTTCACCTCTAACGCCGCAATACGAATGCCCCCGTTTGTCCCTGTTAATCATTACCTCCAGTTCCGAAAACCAACAAAATAGAACCGAGGTCCTATTCCATTATTCCATGCACCATTATTCAGGCAGCCGAGGCCTGCTTTGAACACTCTAATTTTTCAAAGTAAACGCGCCGGCCACCCAGGACGCTCAGCGAAGAGCACCCGTGGGAGAGAGCCGGCAGACGGTAGGGCAGGAGACAACGGGCAGTGAACCGGCGCGAGCCGGACCGCCCGCCTGCGCCTGAGATCCAACTACGAGCTTTTTAACTGCAACAACTTTAATATACGCTATTGGAGCTGGAATTACCGCGGCTGCTGGCACCAGACTTGCCCTCCAATAGATCCTCGTTAAAGGGTTTAAAGTGTACTCATTCCAATTACGGGGCCTCGAAAGAGTCCCGTATTGTTATTTTTCGTCACTACCTCCCCGTGCCGGGAGTGGGTAAGTTGCGCGCCTGCTGCCTTCCTTGGATGTGGTAGCCGTTTCTCATGCTCCCTCTCCGGAATCGAACCCTGATTCCCCGTTACCCGTTACAAACATGGTAGGCATGTCACGTACCATCGACATTTGATAGGGCAGACATTTGAAAGATGCGTCGCCGGCACATGAGGCCATGCGATCAGCACAAAGTTATCCAGAGTCACCAGTGGGGACGCCGCAACCCCGCGAGGGGAAACGACGATTGGTTTTGAACTAATAAAAGCGCTCTTTCCGCGAGGGTCGGAGCTTGGTAAGCATGTATTAGCTCTAGAATTGCCACAGTTATCCAAGTAGGATCGTGTCATCTAAGGAACCTCGACTGATTTAATGAGCCATTCGCGGTTTCACCGTGAGACAGTGTGAACTTAGACATGCATGGCTTAATCTTTGAGACAAGCATATGACTACTGGCAGGATCAACCAGATATCTGTCGGAGACGTACGTACTGCGCACACCGGTCGGCGGAGGACGGGTGTGTAAAAAGCCTCACTGGGACGGCCGCAGGGACCGACTGACGGGACGGACGGACGGTTGTTCCACCCGTCCCTCACTCCGTCGACCTAGGACCGCCTGACAGGGGCCTCCCACACGCACCAGACGACCGACCGACCGGGCTCGCTCGAGGAGGGATGGCAGCGCTCTGTGCAGAACGGATCCCAACGACCTCGGCGATGAATTTCACTGGGACTAGAGACAATTTGGCCTGCCGGCCTGCCCTTCTCCGTAGGGAGAACGCAGGGCCTCGAGGCAACGATTCCTGCTTTCCATTTGCCGGTCACAAGCTCTTTGCGAGAGTCGGACCACCAGCGAGACGTACTGTCGAGCTCTGCTATAAGCCTTAGATAAATCACCACGGACGGACCACGTTTCCTGATACGGACCAGACTAGCACACCTCGGTGGAGGAGCCACTACCACAAACCGCACCCAATTCGCACTACGGGGAAAGGCAGGCGAGCGTTTTCCGCAAGCCCGCGCTATCGCTCCGCCTGGCGGGACTGAGATCGCTTTACGAACACTGGTTGAAATTGAGTCGCTGCGGCGAGACAACTACCCCAGATAGTACGGGGTTCAACTCCCGTTACAGACACGCTCCGGTTGACCCAAATGTAAATGCACGAAATGAGGAAACTGCCATCCCACTGCATAAATAATCTGTGACCTCGTAAAACAGTCTCTAACACTTCATCCCCAACAGCATTAATTGCTTTTGGTTTAACCTTTTCTTCCTATTCTCCTCTAACAGTGGCTGTCACGAAGCACAACCAAACAGGTCAGGCCAGAGATGACCAAAGTGGTTCTCTGCAAACTGTCGTGACACGAATTAGCAATGAAGAGATCAAAGGTGGCTCACAGCGGCGCGCAAAAGAACAACGAAAGGAGGATGTATTTCCACTAAGCCACACACTGCCAAGGTTAGTTTTTCAGTTTGTACGCAGTTATGTCTTGAGTGAGAATAGTAGTTGTAGTTGTGGTGGTATTTGTGGCAGAGATTCTTATTTTTGACTGAAGTAGATTGCATTGTACTACCTTTCGAGCTTTATGGATCACTGCATTTTTTGTTTTTTCGTTCGCCTTATTTCTCTATTCCCCAAGGCGGTGTGTGTTGTACTGTGGTTTTTATTTTGCGCCTGTTGGCCCAATGCATCCGACTTCAGCATGCATTTTATGTAAGGGTCTGCTTCCTCCTGCATTTTCTAAGGGTTTGCTTCCCCGGGGCTACGGCCGGTGCTGTGATGGGGATCGAACCCAGCACCTTCGGGTCGTGAGCCGTGCCACTTAACCATTAGGCCACGCCGTCCCCCGATCACTGCATTCGACTTCAGCAATATTTTTGTATGAGTATAGTTCCCATAAGAGTACAACTTTGCCTAATGTAATCATGTATATGTTTGCGTTGGACTCGTGCCACTGACTACTTTAATGATCTCTCGAGATCTAAAATAAAGCACATAGATGTCCCCAACTTTGAAGAGATGTGAAAACATATTAGACAATCTCTACCATCACTACTGGACAACCTCTATTGAGACACCGCAATCCTCAGACTAGCCACTAATCTCAGTAGGTATAGTTCAGGAAACGTGAGTCACCACAATCCTCAGACTAGCCACTGATCTCAGTAGGTTATAGATCAGTAAACGTTTGAACCAGTTTAAAAGATTCCATTAACTAGAGAGGGACAAGTGATATCTTTAGATATAGATCAGTGAACGTTTGAAACCGTTTCAAAGATTCCATTAACTAGAGAGTGACAAATGATATCTTTAGGTATAGATCAGTAAACGTTTGAAACCGTTTCAAAGATTCCATTAACAAGAGAGTGGCGAATGCTATCTTTAGGTATATTCAAGTTAACGACTGAAAGACATGGAAAAGACAAAATGTGCTTTCCTAGATCATTGTGTGAACCTGAACACATGTATCTTGCAAATTCATTTGACTCAAATTGCAAAATGAGACAAGATAATGGGTACTCAAATATGGCACACATAGACTCTTGGAAACAAAATAGAAGACTGAAGCAAGTGTCTGCACTGGATTTAGCAGAATATGAAAACCCTATGCACCATTTACAAAAAGAGAGAGAAATATAAACAAGTTTTAAGGACAACCATTGGGAAGATTTCTACCTGCCGGTCATAAAAACACACTTTATAGAAAAGATGGCCACCAAATAAACTACACCAATTTTCCTGAAGACATGTACGCTGGAGACAGACAATAACTACCGACCAGTGACAGTCTCGGTCGGTCTATACGGTTAGAGCAGCTTTCTAATCAACCCCGTTTGCAGCTTATGGTACATATAGGAAATACAAGGATGGGTCCTGAAACGACTTTTGGGATTCATCCGACGAAAAGCGTTCAAATGTTGAAGCGCAGACCGGGTCTATTAAAACAGCCGTTGAGATTTTGTATCAAATGTTTGAATTAAGAGAATTGTTGTCTCTAGACTCGGTACTGGCGGCACTGAAGCACACCCACATACAACAAAAACGATATATTTATAGTAAGATTAGTGAACAACAACATAATCACAACCCACGCCATCAACGTTACCCTCAACGGATCTCAACGGGCAATCGACATAGCGGGATACCAGGATACTCGATTGCTGACAGACTGGCAAATATAGGAGACTCCAAAGAACAAAAAATGGAGACCCTGCAGTAACTACACAGCTAAACTAATCCTTAGAAATAATACAATCAGTATGCAGACACTGCTCGTATAGACACCTACTCATTGGGGGGGATAGGAGTTTTACACTCACCGCCGACAATGCCAATGTATTGTATTGCGCAGTGCAACTACAAAAGAGGACCTCTACGTATGTAATAAAGGCATTGCGCTGTCAATGCTCAGTCTTGCTCTCCTTCTTCTTCTCGTTCGACACGTTTTTTTTTGGTTTAAATTACGTCTACACGTGATGTCCAGTACTCTGGATAAGATTGGTGTAGGGATGAGTTATTCAAGGCTGCAGACAGCTTTGTGTGAAAGATCCGTCTCCGTTGACGTGCTCAATTTGTAATTGACTAAGCATATACAAGTGGTGCAGGATATAGTCGGCTGTCTATGTTGCTTGTCCACCAATTCTAACTTGTGTAAGTGATCCATTAATCTGTTATGTCTAGTTCTCATGGTGAACAGAATCACTTGCCCCGCTAGATCAAGGCAGTGGTAGTTGTCTCTCGTTTTGCCACCTGCGCTTATTACTTGGATAAAAGTCTTCTTTTCTTCCTGCAGAGACTTCACAGTACGAGCACCATATCGATTGTTTTTGGACTTTTATGTAGACATAACAAAAAAATCTGAGCGGGTTGCCTGGTAACATGGTTTCTGGTTCGCCTCATGGCCTGGTACCTCTGTCTTCAACTTTGAATTCGTCTTAACCTCGATTGCTGTCCCTTCTTACCTCCCCAAGCTTTGGCAAGATTACTGGGCATAACAGGATCCACCAACATGTAGGTAAGGTAGGCGTTGACAGCAGAGACAATACGACATACCAGTCATATATTCCGCAAGCACTGCCCCATTGGGACCCAAATTGCTAAGTAAATATTGGAGAGAAGCAGCAACAACGGGAGATGACTTCATATTTCCTCTGACTTGCTTTAGTTCCCGAGTTATGTTCCATGAACAAATAACTATGTTAGATTTATTCTGACCAGTATATGGCTTTCTTTATCTATCTATCTATCTATCTATCTATCTATATATCTATCTATCTATCTATCTATCTATCTATCTATCTATCTATCTATCTATCTGTCCACCTATACATCTACTCACCTACCTATCTACCTAACTACCTACCCATATATCTATATATCTATCTATCTACCAATCTCCCTACCAATCCATATATCTATCTATCTATCTATCTATCTATCTATCTATCTATCTATCTATCTATCTATCTATCTATCTATTTATCTATCAATCAATCAATCTATATATATATATACATATATATATATATATATATATATATATATATATATATATATATATATATATATATATATATATATATATTTATCTATTTTCTGTTTTATTACCAACACATATACAAGATATATGTGTGCATATTTAAATGTATATATATATATATGTGTGTGTGTGTGTGTGTGTGTGGATGTGTATGTGTGTGTGTGTGTGTGTTATATGTTTCTATCAATATGTTTATCTATTGTCGGTTTATGCGCCTACTTTTTTGCACGCCTGCCTACGTATTCTTCTTCTTCGGCCTTCGTCCTGGAAGGACGTTGTGCCGTAGTTTACAGCGAGGATTCGATATCTGCGCATATCGGTCCAACAAATGCTATTTTGGCTGGTCGTTTTGTGAACCCTGTTTGTCTTCCCACTGTGATCCTTATTCTCGTATCCAGACTACACTAGCGCAGTCTGTTTACAGCGCCGCCACTTGGAGGCGAAATAGAATCCAGGTGAGCTCTGGTTTGGCTGACCCTCAGTCGCTGACTGCTGTCAACTCATTCATTGTGCTGCATCTTCGGCCAGTCTCGCCTCCAGTATACCTGTCTAACTATCTATATGTCCAACTGATCGTCTCTCCATCCGTCCCTCCGGCTGTACACACTTAATTCGTCCTCGCAGGATTTACTCACTAGTAAATTCATATTTGATTTCAATCTTCAGTATGTTGTTGTTTCATTTATTGCAATGGCAGTATCTAACACGGTGGTCGTTGAATTATGTATGTGAGTTCACATATTTGACTTTAATGTCATTTCTATGGAAACATTAAATCGAAGCTGCACTGATACTGAAGGTTAAAAATAATAATTTAAAAGTGTGCATGGCTCATTTACCAGATCTGACAAAGACTTTATGTCCGTATGTTTCCTTTGTTTCAGTTTGTGGTTTGGTTAGTGAGTCCTACCTGTTTCTCTTGTTTGTATCGACTCTATTTACTATGGTTGTCGTCGAAGTCAGGGTACACTAATTTCCTTGCCGAGAACCCCATCGTGATCAGGACAAAATACCTACACAAGGCTACTAAGCTTTTAGGCGTCTGTGTCAGTTATCAACACTTTCAGGAAGGTGAACCCCAGCTTGACTCTGACAACAGATCCGCCTAAATATCTGAAAGTATGACACCTCTATGGCTGTTATGAGTTCTTTCTTAGTCGTGAATCCTAATATTGACAGGACTACGGGTCCACTACCGTCCCTGAATGTTTGATGTCCTTAAATATCAGTTTCTGTATTCATAAATCTTAGCTCAGGTCAAGTGCCATCTCCAAATCGAAGGTAAACATAAATAGATCACCAAAGTCCTCTGTGTCTCGTCATGATGGATCAATCTACCAGCCAGGCTGTGTCCTATCCGTCTGTGGATGGTATCCTCCCCCTTACAGCGTCGTCTACCTCTGGCACGTTGTCTACACCTTCGCTTCCAGCATTGTTTTTTGTGAGGCGTTATATCTTTTTATATGACCGAAATATCATATCTGTTGGAATATGATTTTGTTTATCAATTCTCTTAGCACCTCTAATTTCACTACCACTTCATTATGTGTATTATTTTTTTCTCATGAGAGAACACCATATTTACATCTACATTTCAAAGGCATCAATTCTCTTCTCCAATCGTGTGTCCATTGTCCATGCTTCTGCGCCATCCTGAAAAGACGAATATGCATATCACATAATCACTTTCATTAGTATGTATGAATCTATGAGTTTGTATGTCATTATATGACTCACACCTTCACATACGCCTGAACTTCTGAAGCTTAAACATTAATGCTTTGTGAATTTGTTACAGATACAAAGAAATACTCACGAACACGGGGAACACGGGCAGCCATACGGCGATCTCAAAGAAGAGAGGAGAAAATGTAAGTTAAATAGTTAGCTAGATAAGCATGTTTGGGAGCCAACTTACGATGATCTGCATAACAAGGGACTTGAGATGGTAAAACGTTTCAAATATCTGGGATCGTTGATCAGTGAAGAGGGATCAAAGCCAGAGGTAATTGCAAGAATAGCACAAACAACAGCGGCGCTGACTCGGCTGAAACCTATATGGCAAGACAAGCGGCTCGCCCTCGGCATAAAAGTTAGACTAACGCGCTCTGGTGCTATCAATATTTCTGTATGCCTGCGAGACCTGGACCATTACAACAGATATCCAGGGCAGAATATATGCAATGGAAATGAGGTGCTATAGAAAACTCCTAAATGTTACATATAAAGATCGTGTCATGAACGTAGAAATACGTCAGAGAGTTGAAGACGCTATTGGTCCTTTTGAAGATCTGTTCACAGCTATCAAAAGACGAAAGATGGCCTGGTGCGGGCACGTTGCGAGGTCCAACGGAATTACCAACTCGGTACTCTTTGGTTCCGTACCGGGACAGAGAGGGCGAGGACGTCCAAGGAAGAGATGGGTGGACAATATCACTGAGTGGTCAGGCCTTCGTCCCGGTGAGATACGTCAGGCGGCGACAGACAGAGAGGGATGGCGTGGGATTTTGGGAGTGTCTTCGTGTGTGCCCCAACGACCTGATGGGTTACGGGATGAACTGAACTGATAACAAGAGAATATTGGAAAAAGAGTTGAATTTGGAAGACAATAATTTGTCGGAAAGACACCCTTCTCATTGCATTTGGCACGGGGCTGTCTCTCAACGTGCTCATGGACGATTGGGGCGACGGACCTTGTCGCCTAAGCAGATTCCCACCTGCCTACTTACCTACCTACCTACCTGCCTACTGTCCTACCTACCTATCTGCCTGTCGACCTAGCTACCAATCTACTTACTTGCCTACTTGCCTACCTGCTGAAACCATACCGTAAACAATGGATTCAGGGTGTCATAAAAGTTGAATAAGGTAAACCAAACGTAGTGCTGGACATGTACTTCACCATCTGGATTCACAGTAAAATGGCGATGAAGTAGACGTTATGACGATATAAACTGCATGTGTGAATGTGAATATTTTTTTTAAAAACAGTTGCATAGTCATTTTAAAAGTAAAAACACAAATCTATTGAAAGACTAGGACAAAAGGAAAAATAACCAAACAAATGAGCCGCCACAGCTGAGAGAAAATGTCGCCCGCCTCTCAAAAAAAACTAAAGCGCGAAACGGTGGAATTTCAGGTCTCGCAAATTTCAAACCTACTCTGGTCTCAATATCCAACGCCTAGACATATTAGAGATTGACGAAAAATCTCGGAGATCCCGTTTATACGATGAGCAAGTAGAAGTACACTTAGCAGCTGTAAATTGATAAAAGTTTAGTTGCTTTTCGGGCAAAATTATTAAAGTAATGAAATTCCCACTTAATTCACAACCTACCTTCATCCAGGTCTAGTAAGTCGCAGGAAGCAAACATTGAAACAAAACAGATCGTACTACGGATAGTCCTCGGCTTCTTCTCGGCATATATACATATATAAAGAGGCTGCTTAGCCTATGGGCGAAACTCGCCTAGTTTTCACAATCCCAACGTTCCGGGTTCGATTCCCTCTTGTGTCCAGTTTGGCAGAAACTGGGTTTTTTCTCGGGCTAATGCTCCTCCACGTACAGAAAGTAATGCCAACCTACCGTACTGCACACTTGCCAACCTACCGTACTGCACACTTGCCAACCTACCGTACTGCACACTTGCCAACCTACCGTACTGCACACTTGACAACCTACCGTACGGCACACTTGCCAACCTACCGTACTGCACACTTGCCAACCTACCGTACTGCACACTTGCCAACCTACCGTACTGCACACTTGCCAACCTACCGTACTGCATACTTGCCAAGAAACTTATACCAGCCAAACAGGTGGCGATTGTAAGAAGCTACGGTCTGTAAAAGGACATGTGACTTATTTTATATATATACATTAGTCACCTACAATGGACAACATAAGAACATTATAGAGTAAATAAACATTTGACCAACCTCTGCTAAAGTATTTATGTCAATAGCCAATGTTCAGTAAGAACAAACGCAGGTTCTGCATAAAAATGTCAAATTAGAACATGTGTACGGCATGAATGTGTACGATTTCCTTTACTGTGTATCACATATATAGAGGCATCAATTCTATTGACTGCGAGGTCAGTAACAGAATCTCCAAGGCCAGTGCTGCCTTTAAGGAGGTTGCGCAACAGTGTCTGTAATCGGAGCGGTCTTAGGCTTGATACGAAACTCAAAGTCTACCGAGCCGTAGTGCTCCCCACCCTTCTTTATGCCAGTGAGACGTGGACTGTGTACATCAGGCATGCTAGGAACATAAACCACTTCCATTCAAGGGGTCTCCGTAGATTGTTCCAAATTACGTGGTAGGATAGGGTACCAGACACTGAGATCCTCATAAAGGCAAAAATGCCGAGCATCCACACACTGTTGCAGAAGACCTAGATCAGATGGGCCGGCCACGTCGTGCGCATGCCAGACAACCGCATCCCAAAACAACTAATGTATGGTGAGCTGAAAGATATCCTGCGTTAAGCCGGTGGCCAAAAGAAAAGTATCAAAGACTCCCTCAAAGTATCTCTGACACGCTTCAGCATCGATGCAAACGCGTGGGAATGTCTCGCATAGGACCGCAAGGCATGACGTAGAACGACAGAGGAACCTCCATTGCTAAGGAGCGCCGGACCTCCGAAGCACAGAAAAAACAAACTTTGCGTAAAGACAAAACAACTGACATTCACATGTCTAATTCTGACATTAAATATCACGTATGTTGAAGGATTTGCCGTGCCTGAATTGGACTATACAACCACCTCCGAACTCACTGGTGAGGTGCAACACAACATGTTAGACTGCTGTTATCATCATCGCCTGCGATGGACAGCTATTATTATTATTATTATATAGACGCAATATGTAAAATATAAGTAATCATATAGTATGAAGAAGAAATAGGTTAACATATAGATAGACAAATATATCCACAACAAAAATAATAATTTAGAACAGCCAATGCAGGTGAACAGCCTCAGTGAACACTTAAATGTACTTTTCTGCTAAGGACCAATCAATAATGGCAACTTCACAAAAACAACAGCATGGACATATCACCAATCTTAATGAGGTCTGTACGGATTATAGTATGAACACCGGCATAGAGAGAATCAAAGTTATGACATTTGAGGGAAATGAAATAGTTGTAGTATCCCCTTGCAGTCATGACTGACTATACTTTATATTATTGACTTCATGTTATTCAGTTCACATCAAATATTTGGTACACTTCATATGTTCGGTTGTTGTCTTTCTATCCCCAGGCGACGAGCAGTTTTAGCTTCTTTACACTGAAATTTGGAGGCTCGTTCAACAACAATGAAGAATTAGTTGTACTTCCCGCCTCTTCCAGCGTGACACTCAGGTATTCTCTCAAAGACATTGCTTGTTTGAATAAAATGTTGTTATTGGTGGTGGTGTTTTTGTTGCTATTGTTAGTACTGTTGGTGCAGGCGATGGTGGTGCTGGTGTTGTTAGTACTGTTATTGTTGTTGTCAAGCTAGAGCGGATGTTCTGTTTGCCTTTTGGCAACCTCTTGTTTTGTCTATATTACGCCCCAGATATATGATGAAGTTCACATATTGTAGGAGGGTTCATTCATATATATATGGGGTCGCTGTGGTCGATAGGTTAATGCATTCGCCTATCAAAACGACTAACGGAGACGGTGGGTGATCGAATCCCACAAGTTTCAAGTGACCCTTCGTGTCAAGGGAGGTAGAACCAGAATGCCTGCATTCTGAGTTACCTCCAGTCGTCTTGACCTTTGTCTTGCCATTGGTCCAACATAGCTCATCACCAGGTAGTGAGGTTGATGACCAGTGTAGTTTCTTTTTTACTCCATAATCCAAACACAGTGCAAGTTACATCATCATGACAAAATCCGTCTGCTGATGTCGGCATCATCGCTTGCGAGGGACAACTAACTTAACTTATATGACGTAAATAGATATATGTATGTATATATACACTAATATGTATACCTCATTTTATATGGGTTCATCTTTGGGGACGGCGTGGGCTAGTGGTTAAGTGACACGGCTTACAACCAAAGGTGCTGGGTTCGATCCCCATCACAGCACCGGCCGTTACCCCGGGGAAGCAAAACCATTAAAAAATGCAGGAGGAAGCAGACCCATACATAAAATGAATGCTGAAGTCGGATGCACTGGGCCGACAGGCGCAAAATAAAAACCACAGTGCAACGCACACCGCCTTGTGGAATTGATAAATCAGGCGAACGCCTAAAAAAAAAATGATGTGTCCATCTCTATCTCTGTGTCTCTCTATGTCTCTTTCTCTCGCTTCATCTGTACCTAACTTTCTTTGTATATTCAATATATGTAGTCTCACTGTCTGTTAGACATGCAAGTTATTTAATACTATTCGATACAGGGAGGCCATAGAACCAGTGCTGGAGCTGAGAAACATGACCATCAACTCTGTCAATGTCTACATAGAGATGTCATCCACAGCCCTCCCCATGGAAAGCAATACAGGTTTCCTAGCTGAACATACGCTGGAGGTTAAAGGTCAGTGGTGTAATGTATGTGTTTTCTGAGTAATAATTGATATTCTTGTGTTTTGGAAAAGGGGTTGGAGAGAGAAAGCGAGAGAGAACACAGAGAGAGAGAGAGAGAGAGAGAGAGAGAGAGAGAGAGAGAAGAGATGAGATGATGTTGTCAAGCTGTTAGTGACACTGCTCACGATCCAATCTTGCCGGATTTGAACTCTTGAAACAGCGTAGTCGTACCCCATATTAAATATACACATAAAAATGTTCATAACGGACAACACACAATACAACGTCTACACTGCCTAGGGAGAAGTAAGTGAAGAATAATGAACACACATTCTAGCATCATCACCACTATGTAGAATGCCAACTCGTGTGTGTGACCATGGTTATTTTCAACTTCCTACATAGAAAGCTGTCTTTATTTTAAAATCAATTTTGTCGTTTATCGCCCTCAGTGTTTATGATTCAATCTCTCGTCTTCTACACGGGATGAAGCGACTTCAGTTTCCGGTAGCTATTATGGTACATAGCCCAATATGATACCCAACCCTCATTAGCCGCGCCTCTGTCAGACCACAGTATTACCCTTCCTTGCTCAACTACTGTTGGGCCTCGTAACACATGTTACCGCATGTCCATCATTTCCTCTTATTTTGATTCCTTTGCCCCATGCCTAAATATATGCGGTTGTTACAGTGTACTACAACCTTCCTTGTGTCAAACCATATCAGCAACTTGCAACGACAAGCCGCGATAAGATAACTGATATCGATATCATCATCATCATCATCATCATCATCAGCCCCACCAGTTGGCGCTGTCAACCACGGACCTACAGTCCCTCGTGTCACGTGTGTCGTTTATCTTTCCACCGTTAATCGCATCTAATGTCGTACCTTCTAGCTGTCCAATATGTGTAATATTTGTGCCTGCCTCTGTCACTCTGCCCTACAATTCTGTCCGTTGTCGTCGTGTGTTCCAACCCACCTCTTCTCATGACATGACCGAGAAAGGATGGAGTCCAGGATAGACGCATGGTCGAAAAGTCAAGAGCAGAGGGAATACCAGTACGCGTATCAGCTGCTATCATGTCAAAGAACTTTCAGATTGTACATGTGCAAGATCAGTTATAAGCACGCACACTCAGGATGCATTGCGGCACAGGATGATGTTGGCGGTCCTCATCAACGACGATGGACATAATTATATGCACGGGCCTTCAATGAAAAACTCTAAAGTGAGATATAAATGATATTAACCATGCCTTTGTATTGTAGCTTGTTAATATAGTTGCTTAGGCTGGCAAGAGTGTCGTGCACGTACCATCGCGGTGCAGACGAGCAACATGGCGCCATAATTTCAGTTAAAAGATGACCGTCCGACTATTGACATGCACCAAAAGAATAGCAGCGTTCTGTTATCCGTTTTTTTTTTAGCAGAGAAGCGGTGAAATCTATAGAAATTCATCGGCTAATGAAGGTTCAATACTGTGATGCATGCCTTTCATTCCAGCAAATGTATGATGGGAGCAGAAATTTATTAAATGGCCTATGTTTATCGCAGACTGTTTGCGACCGAATTAGACACACTGAGTAGTGACGCTAGAGTTGATTGTATTCATTGACAAGGAAAATGGCCGATTGACTGTGAATGAAATTGCCGCACATCTGGACATCAGTCAAGGTTCAGCCCACTACATTATCCATGATGTGCTACAGTACTACGAAGTGGCTAGAAGGTGGGTGCCACTGCAGCTTGTTCCAGAATTGAAACAACGACGCGTTGATAAATGTCAGGAACTTTTTATGGCGATTTGAAGCAGGCGGTGATGGTTTCTTAGCAACAATGTTTACTGGAGATGAAACCTGGGTTCACTTTCACGACTCTGAAATGAAAAGAGCGAGCAAAGAATGGCGCGATCCTTCCTCACAGAATCCGATGACGTTTCGCACGCAGCAATCTGCACGGAAGGTTTTGCTGACTCTTTTGGGATCAATGAGGCGATATTTTAGAGCACGACATGCCCAGAGGATCACTGTTACCAGTACCACGTATATAGATCTCAGGAATCATCTTCGACCAACAACGTGAACTTCTGAGTAAAGATGTCCTTTTGAGAAGAAAACAATGCTTGACCACATACTGCACGGGTTGCAACCATCGAGGACCTCCAAGTTCAGTGATTACCCCATCTGCTGTACTTACCAGACCTAACCTCGGGTGATTTCCACGTACTTGGACGATTAAAAGAGGCATGGGAGGAAAGAATGTTACGTCCCATGAAGAGAAACAGTAGGTGGTGCATGAGTGGCTAAACTTTATAGGCTCTCATGTACTTGTATCGAACGACAGGGTGACTATGTCGAAAAATGATACAGCAGTGTTTTGCTTTTTCAGAATAAATTAATAAAAGAAAACCAATTGAAGGTTTTCATTTGAAGCGCCGTTACCATTTTTACCAGTTCATGAGAACTAAATGCCTTGCGATGTGTAATGCTCTTTGTGCTAGTTAAGTTATTATTTGCTTATTTTCTTGTATATAATTAAGTAAGAGAACGGTCAAAAGCGTAAATATTTAAAAATGTAATCGATATGAAATGAAAAATAGTGTAGATAATTGTGGTCGAGAAGTTACGGTGATAGATTGCACATCTTAAATGCCGGTAAACCTAGGCCTTGTCCTGATAGTTTAGTTTCCAGTTGAATGCCGGTAAACCTAGGCCTTATCCTGACAGTTTAGTTTCCAGTGGAATACCGGTAAACCTAGGCCTTGTCCTGATAGTTTAGTTTCCAGTGGAATTCCGGTAAACCTAGGCCTTGTCCTGATAGTTTAGTTTCCAGTTGAATTCCGGTAAACCTAGGCCTTGTCCTGATAGTTTAGTTTCCAGTTGAATGCCGGTAAACCTAGGTCTTGTCCTGATAGTTTAGTTTCCAGTTGAATTCCGGTAAACCTAGGCCTTGTCCTGAAAGTTTAGTTTCCAGTTGAATTCCGGTAAACCTAGGCCTTGTCCTGATAGTTTAGTTTCCAGTTGAATTCCGGTAAACCTAGGCCTTGTCCTGATAGTTTAGTTTCCAGGCACAAAGATCAGAAATGTGAATACACATGTCATTCTAATTGCATACAGAATGGGGGACAGAATGATTGATAAGTTGTGAGATTCGATCTAAGCCGTTTTGTTGGCCGTGTTTACTGTTTTATGAAAAGAAAGTGGAATTTGGAATGAGCATCGATGTCATTGATCAGTTTCTCTTACAGAAGTGGAGGTTCGAGTTGATTTATAAATAAGTACTGTACTTGTTTTGAATATATTGCGTTTAATACATTTTCAGTTTTAAAGCCACCCCATGTTTCAGATTACACGATACACCACTGATATACACGCACAAACACTATTTATTATCAGCGATGTTACCCTACCTTCTAGAGGAGATGGTAGGAAGCGCCCTGTATCATTAGCCGACACAACAAGACATTAACAGTAGTACCAAATGTCAAGCGCAAGTCCTATAATGTTGTGCAGGTTAAAAGTCAACAGGGAAAAGCCGGGAAATCTCAAATCCGCACTTTTTGTCAGGTCTTATATCCCGCAAGAAGAAACCCACCTATATAGATGCTACTATTAGTCAAATATGAATTGACCGAGATGTGGAATTGCATTTCAAAATGATGGGTGGTCCACCTTATCGGAGTCCAGTGTTCACACACACATCACACATGACACACACATCACACACATGACACAAAACACATGAAGCACACATTCATTACCAACATACGCACATACATATCACACACACACACACACAACACACAGGTACAAGCACAGATACAGTCACAAATTACACACACACATCACAGACAAACATCGCTTACATACGCACATATCCCACACATTTCACAGGCACATCACTTACACACACAAAGTCACATACAGTCACACACCACAGACACAATTTACACACATACACACACACATATCACACACAAATCACACACACATCACATTATACACACATACGCACGCGAACACGCACACACAATCACACATCACACACATATTACACACATGCACACGCATTATATGACACATACATTAAACACACACACATCACCCACACACACACACACACACACACACACATAGACAGATATCGCATATACACATCACACACACATTACACACACATCACAAGCACACATCACATACACGTGTATATCACATTTACACACGTCACACACACATATGATACACACATACTAACACACAAACATCATTCACACACAACACACACACGTCACCCATACGCACACACACATACAGACACACAACACACACACACTTACACACAAACAGCATACACAAACATCACACACACAGGCACACGCACAAATACACACACATGGGTACACACAGACGCATCCCACACACAAATCACACACACACACGTACACTCGCATATCACACACGCATCACATACACATATATCACACACACGCACACAGGCAGTCAAACATCCAATCACACATACAGACAGTCAAACATCCCATCACGCACAAAGACACCAAAAACATAATATCTTTCCATCGTTGTCGATGAGGACCGCCGACATCATCCTTGTTACAGATTTCCCTGTTGGTTGTGGGTGTGCATGTGGCTAAACAGGCCAATGCGGGCATGAAAACATCTGCTACATATCGGGCACACGAGGTTTGTAGAAGGGGATGGTGTTCCCGCTGCTCGGGATTTCCGCGTCTCGCGTCTGCTCTGGGCTTTCACAACACGGTCGTCTTCACCTCGATGTCAGTGACACGATCTTGCCATCTAATGTGGAATATTCGCCTCAGGCAACCTGTGTGGAAGTGGTTTAACCTCCTTGCATGTCCAGAGTATACAGTCCAGCTTTCGCAAAGCGTATAGTAGGGTTGGAATGATGGTTGCACGGTAGACTTTGAGTTTGGTCTTGACGCTGATGCCACCACGTGCCCAGACCATTGAGCGTATTCTACCAAAGGCTGTGCTGGCCTTTGCTATTCTGCTTGCCACCTCATCGTCTAGGTTGACAGATCTCGACAGCGTGCTGCCCAGGTATGTGAATTTGTCTACGGCATTCAGCGTCTACCCGCTGACTGTAGTCTCTGGTTTTGTGTACGGCATGCCTGGTGCTGGCTGGTACATGACCTCTGTTTTTTGGGCATTTATGGCCAGGCCAAAATTTTTGCATGCGGCAGAGAACTGGTCCATTCCAACCTCCATGTTCAGTTCTGAGTTGCTCATTAGAGCGCAGTCGTCAGCAAATACAAGTTCCCTAATTATGTCGCCAGCCACTTTGGTTTTGGCCTTCATTCTTCTGGGATTGAGTAATTTGCCATCTGTGCGGTACTTTATGGGTATTCCAAGCTCCAATGATCTGAAGGCGTCTGTCATCGTGGCCGCGAACATCATGCTGAACAAAGTCGGGGCGAGTACACATCCTTGTTTTACTCCGTTTGATACTAGAAACGTTTTAGAGATTGCACCGCTGTCCAGTACACGAGCACACATGCCTTCGTGTAGCTGTTTCACCATTGTTATGAACTTGTTGGGGCAGCCAAACTTGGACATTATCATCTACAGATCTCCTCTTTTTACTGTATCAAATGCCTTTGTCAAATCAATAAATGTGGTGTACAAGGCCTGATTTTGTTCTCGACACTTCTCTTGTACTTGGCGAGCGGCAAAAATCCTGTCCACAGTTCCTCTTCCGGCTCTGAATCCACATTGGCTTTCTGGGAGGTGGTGGCTTTGTTCAATGTGTTTGTTGAGCCAGTTTAGCAGTAAGTGCGCTAGGATCTTGCCTGCTACTGAGAGTAGCGATATTCCTCGATGATTGTCGCATTCCTGGTGGTTGCCTTTTCTTTTGTACAGGTGAACGATTGAGGCATCCTTTAGCTCCTGCGGAATTTTTCCTTCAGCCCACATGTGACAGAAGAGTTCAGTGATCCTTCTGGTGAGGGATGGGCCAGCTGTCTTATATACCTCTGCTGGTATTGCATCAGCTTCTGGAGCTTTTCCTATAGATAGTGAACTAATTGCCCTGTCGACTTCCTCCTCAGTGATGACTTCATCCAACGCCAGGTTCAGTTCCACCGGCGGCATTCGCCGGATGACCTCTTTATTTATGGACGATGGGTAGTTTAGTATTTTGCAGAAGTGGTCTGCCCATCTGTCTAGAATCTGAACCTTATCTGTTAGCAGTGCTCCATCCGCACTGCGAACTGGAGTATTACTAGAGGGCTGCGGGCCGTAGAGAGCTTTCAGTGCCTCGTAAAACCGTTTGGTGTCATGACGCTCGGCGAACATCTCAATTTCGTCAGCTCTTTTGCTGAACCAGGAGTCTTGCATCTCTCTAAGCCTAGTCTGGATAGCTTTGCGAGCAGTATTGAAGGCAGCTTTTGCTGCCGGAAATGATGTGTCCCTCTGGTATTCCCTGTGCGCTTCATGTTTTGCATCGAGAAGGCCCTGTATTTCCAGATCGTTCTCATCAAACCAGTCCTTATGCGTGCGCGTGATTTGGCCAATGTGTTTAACAGCTGTATCGTAGAGGGTGTTTCTCAATGATGCCCAGTTCTCTTCGATGTCGTTTTTTTCAAAACGAAGCTCAGATAGTCTGCCCTCAAGCTCTTCCTGGAAGCTGCCTCTCGTGGGTTCGCATTTCAGCTGAGAGACATTTAGCCTCCTCGGTAGTTTCCTTCCCTGGGGGCGCATTTTGGGCTGGATCTTGAAGTTTAGCTTGGCAATGACAAGTCGATGGTCGGTCCAACATTCTGCACCACACATGCTCTTCGTTACCATAGCATCGGCTCGATCCCTACGTCTGATGATAATGTAGTCAATGAGGTGCCAGTTGGGTGCATCCATGTATTTCTATTTCGGACAGGAAGTCGGAAAGCTGTGTTTGTAATGAGTAATTCATTTGCGGCACATGTTCTCAGAAGGAGCAGTCCGTTACTATTGCATTTTCCGATACCATGTCTGCCAATGGCCTCCTCCCAGGCTGTATGGTCTGTGCCAACCCTAGCGTTAAAATCACCGAGGATGATCAGTTTGTCAGATTTGGGGACTGCAGCGATGAGCGCCTCAAGGTCCTCATAAAACTTATCTTTTGTTTCCTGAAGATTTGTCATTGTGGGTGCGTATGCACTAATAAGTGTAGCATGGCGCCCTCCTATTAGAGGGAGACGCGGTGTAATCAGACGGTCATTAATTCCTCTGGGCATGCATGTGAACTTGTCGACCATGTTGGTCTTGATGGCAAAGCCAACTCCAGCTTCACGGCGTTCTTCTTTGCTGCGGCCGCTACAGAATAAAGTTTAACCAGCGCCTTCTTCTGTCATCTGCCCTTCCTCTGCCAGTCGTGTCTCGCTCAGGGTAGCTATGCAGATGATGTATCTAGCCAGTTCCCTGGCGATCAGTGCTGTCCGTCGTTCGGGTCTGTTTGCTTTGGCGTTGTCCAGTAGCGTGCGGACATTCCATGTTGCAAGCGTGATGGGTAGTTTTCATGATCGTTTTCTGCCTGTTCCGTCGCTGCAGCTTGGAGGCCCTGCCAGTTGCGAGTTGCTAGTCAGGGTGTCATCTGTAGGGTGATGTCGTGAGTTGCGCAATGTGTTTATAGTGAGGGAGATGTGCGCAGGATCTTCCTCACTCTCTCGTCCGGACTTACTAGTCACGTGGCCGAATACATATAACATAGATATCACATACATATCACACACACACGCACACACAGTCACACATCATACACGCACACACAAATGATACACACACACACACACACACACATATAAATATATATAAAAGAGGCGTTCAAATCAAACCTGGAGTTTTTGTTCTAGTTCTACCTGCTGGAACTACTATCATTAGTTAGGGACATGTGTGCCCTATTACTGCTAGGTGTCCCTCTTGCTATGGGCTAGTCACGTGACAGATAAATACAGATGCCAGACAACAGTTTGTGTTTGCATGGAGCAGCGTGTTGTGATGAAGTTTCTTATGAAAGAAGGTGTGAAACCTGCATAAATTTACATAAGACTGCAATCACGATACGGTGATGGGACAGTCAATCACGATACGGTGATGGGACAGTCAATCACGATACGGTGATGGGACAGTCAATCACGATACGGTGATGGGACAGTCAATCACGATACGGTGATGGGACAGTCAATCACGATACGGTGATGGGACAGTCAATCACGATACGGTGATGGGACAGTCAATCACGATACGGTGATGGGACAGTCAGACACGATACGGTGATGGGACAGTCAATCACGATACGGTGATGGGACAGTCAATCACGATACGGTGATGGGACAGTCAATCACGATACGGTGATGGGACAGTCAGACACGATACGGTGATGGGACAGTCAATCACGATACGGTGATGGGACAGTCAATCACGATACGGTGATGGGACAGTCAATCACGATATGGTAAGACATTTGAGATAGGTAAGAGATTTGAATGGTGTAAATATTTTTGAGAAGGCCGTACATCCGTACACCGCCACCCAAACAATTTCGGACAATTACGTCCGCAAGTAAAGTGATGGGGAGTGTTCTCTGGGACAAATTTTACATAATTAAAGTTGATTTTTGTTCTGCTCTGTGGTGCCACTAGTAACAGTGAACAGTGCATACGCATTTTGAGTGATGTACATAACCGTCTGTGAAAAAAACAGCTTGATTTTACCACAAAGGGCGCCCTGCTCCTGCACAATAACGCTCGATCTCACATGGCTCACCGAACTATGTGCTCTCTGCAACAACTCAACTGGGAGGTATTGCCATATTCACCTTACAGCCCAGACCTCGCTCTAAGCTATTTCTGCCTATTCGGACCCCTAACAGAATTTCTGGGAGCTCAGCATTTCAGCACTGAAGACGAAGTGAAACAGGCTGTCCAGGATTGGTTTAGACATACTGATAAATCTTTCTACGTTGAAGCTTTTCAAGCATTACATAAGAGGGATACACGCTGTGATAAACGAATAAACGTTGCGGAAACAATGGCATTTTGACTACATGAAAAAAAAAAAAATTTCCTTACCAAAAAAAGTCCGGTTTGACTTGAACGTGCCTCGTATACATTAATATGTATATAAGCAAACTATCGACAAAGATTGTTTAGTCATCGAAATTCACATGTGTGCTGCATACATGTACATCAGACACCAAACAAGAATGTTGCAATCAAATGTTTTCTCTGTGGAGCATAAGGCTTCAACGAATACATGCCAAGTCATCAATTTTATCGATCCCAAGGATTATGTTGAATTTATAATGGTTTCAAATGTCTTCACGACGGAATAGCCTTCCCCACACGCAAACCTGCATAGCCGCCTCTTCCGACATGCTTGACATGTTACAGTGCTATTATTCGATGCTCCCCTTACAGGCCAGGCTAACACACTGGGGAACATTTAGTAATAGATATCCAAAAATGGAACACTTTTGCAAGAACGGGGCATGTTTAGGAATTGTGCCAACGGAACACGCCATAATAGTGCACCCGTTTTCCCTCCCCTCAACTTGTAAGTATAAAAAATAAACCAAGTTCGATCCAGACATTTTTATAGACACTGACGTCCTAAAGTCCATATCATCAATCACACACCATATACGGGCCGTAGTGATTGCGTTAGCGATAGAAATAGTGTTCTCATCTCCTTTTTTTTTTATTTATGGTATCTCTAAGACTCAAGATAGTCGGGTGGCCGATCGGTTGGAATGCTGGTATCCAAATTTAGTGGACACGAGTTCAACTCTTCTAAAGCATGAGTCTCCAAATACTTCAATACGAGGGCCCCATTGTAGATATCACACTTGTTTACGGACCACGGCACACACAAGTCATGGTTGTAAATGTATTAAAAAGTTGTATTTCCATGTTTTGGAGTAAATAGCCTGATATGATTCAGAGTAAACGAGAAATGTAATACTTACCGTAAATGTCTTATTTACTCTTAGTCTTCGTCTTAGTCGACCTGTACTTCTACAGATACATAAGCCCCTGGGCAGGTCCCATCTCTGGTGTGAGTTGAATGTAGCCAGGAGTAAGATTTCCTGCTTAGCAGACTAGGCTCAAGAAGATTATTACTCCACTATGGAGGGTGGTTAACTAATGTGCGAGTCCATCTTAATAAATTCAAACTAGAGCAAAGTAGACCCACAGCTTGTTAGGCGCCATCTATGCTGCTCTTAGCAAACCCCCTAACCATGGCCGGTGTTATGCCATGTCACACAATTAGTCGTCTATTACGACATGCTCTGTATGGGGCAGTGGTGCTATTCGTGTTCTTGTCATACACATAGACCCCGACAAACCACTCTTATTTACTCGTGGAACTAATATATTATGACTAAAACTGTTAGATCGTAGGTAATGCTCTATTGAAAGAATCATTTATTCACAGCTGGTGAGAACAGAACGCTATGCATTGTTTTGATTAATTAATCATTACTGAAACGATATTAATGTGTGACCAAAACGAGAATTTACATAAGTAATCTAAACACGTGTAACGAAAGATTTGAGTAAAACAAATCAAAGAAATACAAAATAATCGTGATTCTTGATTCTAGGAACCAACATCATCTGTGCTCTGTTCTCCGTCCAAGCAGCCAGCCAAGCGAATATATACTCAGAATCCCAGTCAGGTGTTGATTTCGTGTTCTTCGGATCTTTCCAGGCAGAACACACTTTCTCCCTTCGCCCTTCCTCACTCCCAAATCGATCATCCTCTACACCTATGCATTTTCGCGACCCTCTGTCTTTTCATCAGTCTGTAGATTGTACATGACTGCCCTTATCAGACGTCTGCATGTCCCGGGCAGTAGACCCATGTGATACCTTGTATACCAGAGTTGTTCAGGAGAGAGGCTCACTCCCTTCTTAGCATGCACCGTTCTAACTTACGGAACATGCCCTGCGAGTCTGACAGTATCACTGCGTGTGTCACCGGTTGCGTCACCAACCCAGTCAGGGCCGCTGTTACCGCCTCAATCTCCATCCTCATACTCGATGTGACAGTGGAGTAGGCAGCTGATTTTTTCACCCCCTCTTTGCCATTTGGTATCCGACGAAACCCCAACCGCACTTGTTCGTATCTCTGTCGGCGGGAGCCATCTGTGTACAGAATTGGGTCTGTGGTCCTGAGTGTTGTTGGATCAGCTCCTGTGTTGAAGCTTCTGTCCTAGTGCCGCCCCACTCGCGACACCCTCACTTCAGCTGTATCACCACCCTTGTCAGGGGGCTCTCGTTGGCCACTTCTGCCCATTCACTACCTCTTCCCACTTCTTCCAATGCACAGACCCTCATCGTGGAGTCTTCTGTCTCTGCCATACATGACCTTTCTCGCTTAATGCGTCTGCCTTTGAGTGTATCAAAATAATCTTATAGCCACCAATAACGGTCGAGCAAAAATAATTTCTATCTACACCATTTGGAGTTATTTTTGTAAATGCCAGAAATAATTTCATCTTAAAAATAGACTTTGCAAACAAAAAGTTCGGTTACCAATGGAAAGCAATGAAGCACACATAAAATCAAGAAATGAAGTCATATTTACTCTGTGCCGGAATTTGGAAACACCAGAAAATATTGACGCATTGTACAGCAAGATTAATGGAAACTGCTTTTTATTTTAAAATGTTTCTGTAAAGAGGTTTCAAGATTGATAAACCAATTTTCTTAGAGTGGACCTCAAATACTCATCAAATAAATATTTTGGTACTTGGACATGACATTCTCCATTCTTGAAAATGTTTGTTCACACATGTACGTTGTACCAAATTTTGACACAAATCCCCAAGAAAATGTTTGTTCACACATGTACGTTGTACAACATATTGACACAAATACCTAAGAAAATGTTTGTTCACACATGTACGTTGTACCAAATATTGGCACAAATCTCTAAGAAAATGTTTGTTCACACGTGTTCATTGTCCCAAGAACTAACACAAATCCACCAGAAACTCCCTTCAAAATTGGAAACTGCTCAGGCGACATAATGTTTTTTTTTTCAAAATCAGAATTCTTTTTCTGTAATTGTCATTTAGCATGTCATCTGATTTCATCAATCATTTCCACTTGAAACAAACTTGTCAGTTACTCAACGTTGCAGCTAAATAAATTTAATTAAATAGCCTGACTTTACCCATGTTTTTTCCGCCTTTAACTGCCACGCAGTGCTGTTGATTCCATTTCAGATTATATTATGATATAGTTATTTGATCACGTTTGCATACATTTTTCTCTATGTGCATGCTGAGAACCGATGCTACTCTTTGGTAACATTACAATCACTGCCAATATGACTGATAAATACAAGTAATTGTAACATATCACACACATCAATCGATCTTTGAAGGAGAGAAGACATCACTGAAGACTGTGGGCCCTATCTACAAATTGATGAACTTTAGCAATGATAATAAAATCGCGTCTGAGGTCCGTTTCGTCGGTCAGCCAGATCCACGACCCACTGCTGCGGCATGGGTTCAGACCTCGTCCAGAACGAAGGTGATGGTTGTTATCTGCTGGTGCCAAACTGTTTCTTCTGTGTCTCCAGTCGGTAGGGGAAGTCTTTTGGTGCTGACGAACGACGTGGAAAGTGTGGGCCCGAGTGTCCTGGTCCAGCTGTACGACATGACCGAATGGGCCTGAATGTCCTGGTCCAGCTGTACGACATGGCGGAATGGGCCGAGTGTCCTGGTCCAGATTTACGACATGACCGAATGGGCCGAGTGTCCTGGTCCAGCTGTACGACATGACCGAATGGGCCTGAATGTCCTGGTCCAGCTGTACGACATGACCGAATGGGCCTGAATGTCCTGGTCCAGCTTTACGACATGACCGAATGGGCCTGAATGTCCTGGTCCAGCTGTACGACATGACCGAATGGGCCTGAATGTTCTGGTCCAGCTGTACGATATGACCGAATGGGCCCCAGTGCCCTGGTCCAGCTGTACGACATGACCGAATGGGCCTGAATGTCCTGGTCCAGCTGTACGACATGACCGAATGAGCCGAGTGTCCTGGTCCAGCTGTACGACATGACCGAATGGGCCTGAATGTCCTGGCCCAGCTTTACGACATGACCGAATGGGTCTGAATGTCCTGGTCCAAGTGTGCGACATGACCGAATGGGCCTGAATGTCCTGGTCCAGCTATACGACATGACCGAATGAGCCGAGTGTCCTGGTCCAGCTGTACGACATGACCGAATGGGCCTGAATGTCCTGGTCCAGCTGTACGACAGGACCAAATGGGCCTGAATGTCCTGGTCCAGCTTTACGACATGACCGAATGGGCCTGAATGTCCTGGTCCAGCTGTGCGACATGACCGAATGGGCCTGAATGTCCTGGTCCAGCTATACGACATGACCGAATGGGCCTGAATGTCCTGGTCCAGCTGTACGACATGACCGAATGGGCCTGAATGTCCTGGTCCAGCTGTACGACATGACCGAATGGGCCTGAATGTTCTGGTCCAGCTGTACGATATGACCGAATGGGCCCCAGTGCCCTGGTCCAGCTGTACGACATGACCGAATGGGCCTGAATGTCCTGGTCCAGATGTACGACATGACCGAATGAGCGGAGTGTCCTGGTCCAGCTGTACGACATGACCGAATGGGCCTGAATGTCCTGGCCCAGCTGTACGACATGACCGAATGAGCCGAGTGTCCTGGTCCAGCTGTACGACATGACCGAATGGGCCTGAATGTCCTGGCCCAGCTTTACGACATGACCGAATGGGTCTGAATGTCCTGGTCCAAGTGTGCGACATGACCGAATGGGCCTGAATGTCCTGGTCCAGCTATACGACATGACCGAATGAGCCGAGTGTCCTGGTCCAGCTGTACGACATGACCGAATGGGCCTGAATGTCCTGGTCCAGCTGTACGACAGGACCAAATGGGCCTGAATGTCCTGGTCCAGCTTTACGACATGACCGAATGGGCCTGAATGTCCTGGTCCAGCTGTGCGACATGACCGAATGGGCCTGAATGTCCTGGTCCAGCTATACGACATGACCGAATGGGCCTGAATGTCCTGGTCCAGCTGTACGACATGACCGAATGGGCCTGAATGTCCTGGTCCAGCTGTACGACATGACCGAATGGGCCTGAATGTTCTGGTCCAGCTGTACGATATGACCGAATGGGCCCCAGTGCCCTGGTCTAGCTGTACGACATGACCGAATGGGCCTGAATGTCCTGGTCCAGCTGTACGACATGACCGAATGCGCCTGAATGTCCTAGTCCAGCTGTACGACATGACCGAATGGGCCTGAATGTCCTGGTCCAGCTGTACGACATCACCGAATGGGCCCGAGTGTCCTGGTACAGCTGTACGACATGACCGAATGGGCCTGAATGTCCTGGCCCAGCTGTACGACATGACCGAATGAGCCGAGTGTCCTGGTCCAGCTGTACGACATGACCGAATGGGCCTGAATGTCCTGGTCCAGCTGTACGACATGACCGAATGGGCCTGAATGTCCTGGTCCAGCTGTACGACATGACCGAATGGGCCTGAATGTCCTGGTCCAGCTATACGACATGACCGAATGAGCCGAGTGTCCTGGTCCAGCTGTACGACATGACCGAATGAGCCTGAATGTCCTGGTCCAACTGTACGACATGACCGAATGGGCCTGAATGTCCTGGTCCAGCTGTACGACATCACCGAATGGGCCCGAGTGTCCTGGTACAGCTGTACGACATGACCGAATGGGCCTGAATGTCCTGGCCCAGCTGTACGACATGACCGAATGAGCCGAGTGTCCTGGTCCAGCTGTACGACATGACCGAATGGGCCTGAATGTCCTAGTCCAGCTTTAAGACATGACCGAATGGGCCTGAATGTCCTGGTCCAGCTGTGCGACATGACCGAATGGGCCTGAATGTCCTGGTCCAGCTATACGACATGACCGAATGAGCCAAGTGTCCTGGTCCAGCTGTACGACATGACCAAATGGGCCTGAATGTCCTGGTCCAGCTGTACGACATGACCGAATGGGCCTGAATGTTCTGGTCCAGCTGTACGATATGACCGAATGGGCCCCAGTGCCCTGGTCCAGCTGTACGACATGACCGAATGGGCCGAGTGTCCTGGTCCAGATTTACGACATGACCGAATGGGCCGAGTGTCCTGGTCCAGCTGTAAGACATGACCGAATGGGCCTGAATGTCCTGGTCCAGCTGTACGACATGAACGTATGGGCCTGAATGTCCTGGTCCAGCTTTACGACATGACCGAATGGGCCTAAATGTCCTAGTCCAGCTGTCCGACATGACCGAAGGGGCCTGAATGTCCTGGTCCAGCTATACGACATGACCGAATGGGCCTGAATGTCCTGGTCCAGCTGTACGACATGACTGAATGGGCCTGAATGTCCTGGTCCAGCTGTACGACATGACCGAATGGGCCTGAATGTTCTGGTCCAGCTGTACGATTTGATCGAATGGGCCCCAGTGCCCTGGTCCAGCTGTACGACATGACCGAATGGGCCTGAATGTCCTGGTCCAGATGTACGACATGACCGAATGAGCGGAGTGTCCTGGTCCAGCTGTACGACATGACCGAATGGGCCTGAATGTCCTGGTCCAGCTTTACGACATGACCGAATGGGCCTGAATGTCCTGGTCCAGCTGTGCGACATGAGCGAATGGGCCTGAATGTCCTGGTCCAGCTATACGACATGACAGAATGAGCCGAGTGTCCTGGTCCAGCTGTACGACATGACCGAATGGGCCTGAATGTCCTGTTCCAGCTGTACGACATGACCGAATGGGCCTGAATGTCCTGGTCCAGCTTTACGACATGACCGAATGGGCCTGAATGTCCTGGTCCAGCTGTGCGACATGACCGAATGGGCCTGAATGTTCTGGTCCAGCTGTACGATATGACCGAATGGGCCCCAGTGCCCTGGTCCAGCTGTACGACATGACCGAATGGGCCCGAATGTCCTGGTCCAGCTGTACGACATGACCGAATGCGCCTGAATGTCCTGGTCCAGCTGTACGTCATGACCGAATGGGCCTGAATGTCCTGGCCCAGCTGTACGACATGACAGAATGAGCCGAGTGTCCTGGTCCAGCTGTACGACATGACCGAATGGGCCTGAATGTCCTGTTCCAGCTGTACGACATGACCGAATGGGCCTGAATGTCCTGGTCCAGCTTTACGACATGACCGAATGGGCCTGAATGTCCTGGTCCAGCTGTACGACATGACCGAATGGGCCTGAATGTCCTGGTCCAGCTGTACGACATGACCGAATGGGCCTGAATGTCCTGGTCCAGCTTTACGACATGACCGAATGGGCCTGAATGTCCTGGTCCAGCTGTGCGACATGACCGAATGGGCCTGAATGTCCTGGTCCAGCTATACGACATGACCGAATGGGCCTGAATGTCCTGGTCCAGCTGTACGACATGACCGAATGGGCCTGAATGTCCTGGTCCAGCTGTACGACATGACCGAATGGGCCTGAATGTTCTGGTCCAGCTGTACGATATGACCGAATGGGCCCCAGTGCCCTGGTCCAGCTGTACGACATGACCGAATGGGCCTGAATGTCCTGGTCCAGATGTACGACATGACCGAATGAGCGGAGTGTCCTGGTCCAGCTGTACGACATGACCGAATGGGCCTGAATGTCCTGGCCCAGCTGTACGACATGACCGAATGAGCCGAGTGTCCTGGTCCAGCTGTACGACATGACCGAATGGGCCTGAATGTCCTGGCCCAGCTTTACGACATGACCGAATGGGTCTGAATGTCCTGGTCCAAGTGTGCGACATGACCGAATGGGCCTGAATGTCCTGGTCCAGCTATACGACATGACCGAATGAGCCGAGTGTCCTGGTCCAGCTGTACGACATGACCGAATGGGCCTGAATGTCCTGGTCCAGCTGTACGACAGGACCAAATGGGCCTGAATGTCCTGGTCCAGCTTTACGACATGACCGAATGGGCCTGAATGTCCTGGTCCAGCTGTGCGACATGACCGAATGGGCCTGAATGTCCTGGTCCAGCTATACGACATGACCGAATGGGCCTGAATGTCCTGGTCCAGCTGTACGACATGACCGAATGGGCCTGAATGTCCTGGTCCAGCTGTACGACATGACCGAATGGGCCTGAATGTTCTGGTCCAGCTGTACGATATGACCGAATGGGCCCCAGTGCCCTGGTCTAGCTGTACGACATGACCGAATGGGCCTGAATGTCCTGGTCCAGCTGTACGACATGACCGAATGCGCCTGAATGTCCTAGTCCAGCTGTACGACATGACCGAATGGGCCTGAATGTCCTGGTCCAGCTGTACGACATCACCGAATGGGCCCGAGTGTCCTGGTACAGCTGTACGACATGACCGAATGGGCCTGAATGTCCTGGCCCAGCTGTACGACATGACCGAATGAGCCGAGTGTCCTGGTCCAGCTGTACGACATGACCGAATGGGCCTGAATGTCCTGGTCCAGCTGTACGACATGACCGAATGGGCCTGAATGTCCTGGTCCAGCTGTACGACATGACCGAATGGGCCTGAATGTCCTGGTCCAGCTATACGACATGACCGAATGAGCCGAGTGTCCTGGTCCAGCTGTACGACATGACCGAATGAGCCTGAATGTCCTGGTCCAACTGTACGACATGACCGAATGGGCCTGAATGTCCTGGTCCAGCTGTACGACATCACCGAATGGGCCCGAGTGTCCTGGTACAGCTGTACGACATGACCGAATGGGCCTGAATGTCCTGGCCCAGCTGTACGACATGACCGAATGAGCCGAGTGTCCTGGTCCAGCTGTACGACATGACCGAATGGGCCTGAATGTCCTAGTCCAGCTTTAAGACATGACCGAATGGGCCTGAATGTCCTGGTCCAGCTGTGCGACATGACCGAATGGGCCTGAATGTCCTGGTCCAGCTATACGACATGACCGAATGAGCCAAGTGTCCTGGTCCAGCTGTACGACATGACCAAATGGGCCTGAATGTCCTGGTCCAGCTGTACGACATGACCGAATGGGCCTGAATGTTCTGGTCCAGCTGTACGATATGACCGAATGGGCCCCAGTGCCCTGGTCCAGCTGTACGACATGACCGAATGGGCCGAGTGTCCTGGTCCAGATTTACGACATGACCGAATGGGCCGAGTGTCCTGGTCCAGCTGTAAGACATGACCGAATGGGCCTGAATGTCCTGGTCCAGCTGTACGACATGAACGTATGGGCCTGAATGTCCTGGTCCAGCTTTACGACATGACCGAATGGGCCTAAATGTCCTAGTCCAGCTGTGCGACATGACCGAAGGGGCCTGAATGTCCTGGTCCAGCTATACGACATGACCGAATGGGCCTGAATGTCCTGGTCCAGCTGTACGACATGACTGAATGGGCCTGAATGTCCTGGTCCAGCTGTACGACATGACCGAATGGGCCTGAATGTTCTGGTCCAGCTGTACGATTTGACCGAATGGGCCCCAGTGCCCTGGTCCAGCTGTACGACATGACCGAATGGGCCTGAATGTCCTGGTCCAGATGTACGACATGACCGAATGAGCGGAGTGTCCTGGTCCAGCTGTACGACATGACCGAATGGGCCTGAATGTCCTGGTCCAGCTTTACGACATGACCGAATGGGCCTGAATGTCCTGGTCCAGCTGTGCGACATGAGCGAATGGGCCTGAATGTCCTGGTCCAGCTATACGACATGACAGAATGAGCCGAGTGTCCTGGTCCAGCTGTACGACATGACCGAATGGGCCTGAATGTCCTGTTCCAGCTGTACGACATGACCGAATGGGCCTGAATGTCCTGGTCCAGCTTTACGACATGACCGAATGGGCCTGAATGTCCTGGTCCAGCTGTGCGACATGACCGAATGGGCCTGAATGTTCTGGTCCAGCTGTACGATATGACCGAATGGGCCCCAGTGCCCTGGTCCAGCTGTACGACATGACCGAATGGGCCCGAATGTCCTGGTCCAGCTGTACGACATGACCGAATGCGCCTGAATGTCCTGGTCCAGCTGTACGTCATGACCGAATGGGCCTGAATGTCCTGGCCCAGCTGTACGACATGACAGAATGAGCCGAGTGTCCTGGTCCAGCTGTACGACATGACCGAATGGGCCTGAATGTCCTGTTCCAGCTGTACGACATGACCGAATGGGCCTGAATGTCCTGGTCCAGCTTTACGACATGACCGAATGGGCCTGAATGTCCTGGTCCAGCTGTACGACATGACCGAATGGGCCTGAATGTCCTGGTACAGCTGTACGACATGACCGAATAGGCCTGAATGTTCTGGTCCAGCTGTACGACATGACCGAATGGGCCTGAATGTCCTGGTCCAGCTGTACGACATGACCGAATGCGCCTGAATGTCCTAGTCCAGCTGTACGACATGACCGAATGGGCCTGAATGTCCTGGTCCAGCTGTACGACATCACCGAATGGGCCCGAGTGTCCTGGTACAGCTGTACGACATGACCGAATGGGCCTGAATGTCCTGGCCCAGCTGTACGACATGACCGAATGAGCCGAGTGTCCTGGTCCAGCTGTACGACATGACCGAATGGGCCTGAATGTCCTGGTCCAGCTGTACGACATGACCGAATGGGCCTGAATGTCCTGGTCCAGCTGTACGACATGACCAAATGGGCCTGAATGTCCTGGTCCAGCTATACGACATGACCGAATGAGCCGAGTGTCCTGGTCCAGCTGTACGACATGACCGAATGAGCCTGAATGTCCTGGTCCAACTGTACGACATGACCGAATGGGCCTGAATGTCCTGGTCCAGCTGTACGACATCACCGAATGGGCCCGAGTGTCCTGGTACAGCTGTACGACATGACCGAATGGGCCTGAATGTCCTGGCCCAGCTGTACGACATGACCGAATGAGCCGAGTGTCCTGGTCCAGCTGTACGACATGACCGAATGGGCCTGAATGTCCTAGTCCAGCTTTAAGACATGACCGAATGGGCCTGAATGTCCTGGTCCAGCTGTGCGACATGACCGAATGGGCCTGAATGTCCTGGTCCAGCTATACGACATGACCGAATGAGCCGAGTGTCCTGGTCCAGCTGTACGACATGACCAAATGGGCCTGAATGTCCTGGTCCAGCTGTACGACATGACCGAATGGGCCTGAATGTCCTGGTCCAACTTTACGACATGACCGAATGGGCCTGAATATCCTGGTCCAGCTGTACGACATGACCGAATGGGCCTGAATGTCCTGGTCCAGCTGTACGACATCACCGAATGGGCCCGAGTGTCCTGGTACAGCTGTACGACATGACCGAATGGGCCTGAATGTCCTGGCCCAGCTGTACGACATGACCGAATGAGCCGAGTGTCCTGGTCCAGCTGTACGACATGACCGAATGGGCCTGAATGTCCTAGTCCAGCTTTAAGACATGACCGAATGGGCCTGAATGTCCTGGTCCAGCTGTGCGACATGACCGAATGGGCCTGAATGTCCTGGTCCAGCTATACGACATGACCGAATGAGCCAAGTGTCCTGGTCCAGCTGTACGACATGACCAAATGGGCCTGAATGTCCTGGTCCAGCTGTACGACATGACCGAATGGGCCTGAATGTTCTGGTCCAGCTGTACGATATGACCGAATGGGCCCCAGTGCCCTGGTCCAGCTGTACGACATGACCGAATGGGCCGAGTGTCCTGGTCCAGATTTACGACATGACCGAATGGGCCGAGTGTCCTGGTCCAGCTGTAAGACATGACCGAATGGGCCTGAATGTCCTGGTCCAGCTGTACGACATGAACGTATGGGCCTGAATGTCCTGGTCCAGCTTTACGACATGACCGAATGGGCCTAAATGTCCTAGTCCAGCTGTGCGACATGACCGAAGGGGCCTGAATGTCCTGGTCCAGCTATACGACATGACCGAATGGGCCTGAATGTCCTGGTCCAGCTGTACGACATGACTGAATGGGCCTGAATGTCCTGGTCCAGCTGTACGACATGACCGAATGGGCCTGAATGTTCTGGTCCAGCTGTACGATTTGATCGAATGGGCCCCAGTGCCCTGGTCCAGCTGTACGACATGACCGAATGGGCCTGAATGTCCTGGTCCAGATGTACGACATGACCGAATGAGCGGAGTGTCCTGGTCCAGCTGTACGACATGACCGAATGGGCCTGAATGTCCTGGTCCAGCTTTACGACATGACCGAATGGGCCTGAATGTCCTGGTCCAGCTGTGCGACATGAGCGAATGGGCCTGAATGTCCTGGTCCAGCTATACGACATGACAGAATGAGCCGAGTGTCCTGGTCCAGCTGTACGACATGACCGAATGGGCCTGAATGTCCTGTTCCAGCTGTACGACATGACCGAATGGGCCTGAATGTCCTGGTCCAGCTTTACGACATGACCGAATGGGCCTGAATGTCCTGGTCCAGCTGTGCGACATGACCGAATGGGCCTGAATGTTCTGGTCCAGCTGTACGATATGACCGAATGGGCCCCAGTGCCCTGGTCCAGCTGTACGACATGACCGAATGGGCCCGAATGTCCTGGTCCAGCTGTACGACATGACCGAATGCGCCTGAATGTCCTGGTACAGCTGTACGACATGACCGAATAGGCCTGAATGTTCTGGTCCAGCTGTACGATATGACCGAATGGGCCCCAGTGCCCTGGTCCAGCTGTACGACATGACCGAATGGGCCGAGTGTCCTGGTCCAGATTTACGACATGACCGAATGGGCCGAGTGTCCTGGTCCAGCTGTACGACATGACCGAATGGGCCTGAATGTCCTGGTCCAGCTGTACGACATGACCGAATGGGCCTGAATGTCCTGGTCCAGCTTTACGACATGACCGAATGGGCCTAAATGTCCTAGTCCAGCTGTGCGACATGACCGAATGGGCCTGAATGTCCTGGTCCAGCTATACGACATGAACGAATGGGCCTGAATGTCCTGGTCCAGCTGTACGACACGACTGAATGAGCCTGAATGTCCTGGTCCAGCTATACGACATGACCGAATGGTCCTGAATGTTCTGGTCCAGCTGTACGATATGACCGAATGGGCCCCAGTGCGCTGGTCCAGCTGTACGACATGACCGAATGGGCCTGAATGTCCTGGTCCAGATGTACGACATGACCGAATGAGCGGAGTGTCCTGGTCCAGCTGTACGACATGACCGAATGGGCCTGAATGTCCTGGTCCAGCTTTACGACATGACCGAATGGGCCTGAATGTCCTGGTCCAGCTGTGCGACATGAGCGAATGGGCCTGAATGTCCTGGTCCAGCTATACGACATGACAGAATGAGCCGAGTGTCCTGGTCCAGCTGTACGACATGACCGAATGGGCCTGAATGTCCTGTTCCAGCTGTACGACATGACCGAATGGGCCTGAATGTCCTGGTCCAGCTATACGACATGACAGAATGAGCCGAGTGTCCTGGTCCAGCTGTACGACATGACCGAATGGGCCTGAATGTCCTGGTCCAGCTTTACGACATGACCGAATGGGCCTGAATGTCCTGGTCCAGCTGTGCGACATGACCGAATGGGCCTGAATGTTCTGGTCCAGCTGTACGATATGACCGAATGGGCCCCAGCGCCCTGGTCCAGCTGTACGACATGACCGAATGGGCCCGAATGTCCTGGTCCAGCTGTACGACATGACCGAATGCGCCTGAATGTCCTGGTCCAGCTGTACGACATGACCGAATGGGCCTGAATGTCCTGGCCCAGCTGTACGACATGACAGAATGAGCCGAGTGTCCTGGTCCAGCTGTACGACATGACCGAATGGGCCTGAATGTCCTGTTCCAGCTGTACGACATGACCGAATGGGCCTGAATGTCCTGGTCCAGCTGTACGACATGTTCGAATGGGCCTGAATGCCCTGGTCCAGCTGTACGACATGACCGAATAGGCCTGAATGTTCTCTTCCAGCTGTACGATATGACCGAATGGGCCCCAGTACCCTGGTCCAGCTGTACGACATGACCGAATGGGCCTGAATGTCCTGGTCCAGCTGTACGACATGACCGAATGCGCCTGAATGTCCTGGTCCAGCTGTACGACATGACTGAATGGGCCTGAATGTCCTGGTCCAGCTGTACGACATCACCGAATGGGCCCGAGTGTCCTGGTACAGCTGTACGACATGACCGAACAAAGAAACTCCAATCTCGACACGTGAAATGCCTCCAGTTTTGACATGTTGACGTTTCCAGTCTCGACATGTCATGTTTGAGTAATGACCAGGTTTTGAAGTCGTAGAGCAGAGCTGGGACCACCCAAAACTAGTAGCTGCGGATTCCTGTTTCAAGGAAGATCTTTCCATTGCTTCATACACGTTGGAGGTCGTGTATATTCTGTTCGGCAAAGACAACTCTGCGCTGCAGCGCTTTCTAGAAATCCTAGACAGCAAAGCATACTTCCTAGGCCTGTCTATATCCTGAGCCAATACAAAATTTAAGAACCTCATTTCCGACACAGCACCCCATGGTATTGAAACTCAATGCCATACTGCGTAGAGCTCCGTCTACCACGGCAGCATGATATCATCCGATGGGCACAGCGGTGCAGATATGACAAGTCGGATCAGGCTAGCTCTTTCTGCTTTATTTCATTAAATCTTCGAGCAACGGAATTGTGAATAGGTTTGGCTTTTACTAGGCATAATTTTCCAATTTCTTTAATCATACACTCTGATTAGATCTTTGTCGGTGAATGGCTTTCCTCTTTTAGCCTATTGTTTCTGTCATACACTATGATTAGGTCTCGGAAGGTGAATGGCTTTCCTCTTTTAGCCAACACATTAGCTACCTTGTTACTGGTTTTAGTTAAAGCATTTTGTTCACTTTTATTCTTCATTAAAGGAATTTGCTGGGAAAACAAAGTGTTCTGCATTGATTATCTAGAAGGTTACTCTGTCTTATCCACTTTCTTTCTTACAACTGCCACTCTTAAACTCACAGCCCTAGCTAGAGCACTCTAACACTACCACTCTTAAACTCTCAGCTTTAATTAGAACACTCTAACGCTTATTGGAACTGCAGTAATAACAAATTAATTTTAATTTTACAAACTAGATATTGATATGGAAGTAGGCCCCCAGGAAATAAAACCGTTGCCACGTTGGAACTACAGACGAGCCGACTGGGACAGATTTGCAAGGCTGACAGATGGACTGTGTGAAACTATCAACATACGAAATAACAATATGAAACCTATGGTGGAAAGCCTAAGCAAAGCAATACTGCAAGCAGCCACCGAGACAATCCCAAAAGGGATAAGGAAAAACTACAAGCCCTATTGGAATCATGAACTGCAGAAAGCTGAGGATGAAGTCTCAAATGCTAGGAACATGGCAGAGAGAGAGAGCAATCTATAAAAGCAAATATCGCCCTCAAGGCCATCACTGCAAAATACAACAAAACACTGAACCAAATAATAAGAGACAGTTGGAAAAAAAAACAGAAAGCCTCAATCTAGATTTAAAAAAAGGGAACAAACTATGGAATTTAGTCAGAGCCATGAATGACGAAACAAGATCAAATAAACAAATTACCATCAAGCAAAGTGACAACATGCTTACAGGAAAAAAAAGCAGCAAACGCCTTTATAGAACATTATGCCAGAGCAAACCACATTGATGTCCCTACAGACAGGCATACAGACATTAGGGAAGAACAAAAGAGCCACGATAACATCAAGATTGCATCAGAGGAGCACATGATGGCAAAACTAACGATGAATTAAATGAATGAGCGCATGAGAACTTTAAAGAAAAAGAAATCGCCCGGAAAAGATGGGGTAACAAATGAAATGCTAATGGGGTTGGGCCAAACAGCAAAGCGGAAGCTATTGTCAGTCCTGAACCAAAGTTGGAAACATAGGAATTGTACCGCAGGCATGGAAAGATGCTGTACTTATACCAGTACCAAAGAAAGAAAAAGATAGAACATCCAAATGGATACAGGTCTATCAGTCTACAGAGCTGTGTAGGTAAACTGATGGAGCGTATGATAAACACCAGACTGATGTGGCACCTGGAAGAAAAACAAATATTAATTCCACAGCAAGCAGGATTTAGACAACACAGATTCACCGAGGACCAGATCACTCTCATAGCACAGGAAATAGAGGATGCTTACCAAGAGAAAAAGCATTCAGTAGCGTTTTGGGTGGATCTAGAGAAGGCATTTGACAAGGTGTAGAAAGAGGGACTTAAAGTCAAGCTACGAAGAAGTAAACAGAACAGCCAGAGTTCACGTACAAGGGCAGATGACCAAAAAGGTGACACTGGAGCAAGGAGTACTTAATGGGCGAGTACTGTCACCCACACTTTTTCTGGTGTATTTAAACAGCATCAAAGAGAATATAACAACAAAAGTCCACAGTTCCATGTTTGCAGACGATCTGGCTATGTGGACCTCCGAAAAAAATCTCACCGTAGCAAACAATCGGATGCAGCAGGCCCTAACAACGTTGGAAGAGTGGGCGAAATCATGACTGGTCCAAATACATGAAGAAAAAACAACATGTACGATATTCTCGCTTTCAAATAAACCACAGAACACCAAAATAAGTCTTAACGGCAAATATCTGCGGCCAAACGACAACCCAAACTACTTGGGAGTCACATTTGATCGACCCATGACATGGAAAAGTCAGATCGAGAATGGCAATCATGAGGAAACTTGCTGGCACAAGCTGGGGAGCAAACGAAAAAATACTCTAGAAACTGTACACTGGAAGAGTGAGACCAGTTCTCGAGTATGGCATTGCGGCATGGACAACAGCAGCAAAGGCGAACTTTGATAAAATTAACAAACTTAAAAACCAAGCCATGAGACTTATAACAGGAGGCATGAAGTCAACGCCAATTTTAGAACTTGAAAAGATTACAAATCTGCAATCCATGACCGACAGAAGATACTGCAGAGCCCAGCAGCAAGCAGAGAAACTAAGAAAACTGACAGACTATCCAAAGCATCAGAGACTAAATAGATTTGGAAAAGGGAAACTAAAGCGGAGAAACGTTGCAGATATAGCCAAAGCAAAGGTGAGCGAAGACCCTATGAACACCATAACAATACCAAAGCTCATCCCTACTGTACGCAAACCCACATGGAAGCAGCATTTCACTCCGGAGCTGGTAGAAAATATACCAGGTATTGGAAACAAGAACAGCCAGACTGAAAAAGAAAGAAGAGACATAACCCTCAGGTACATACCGGAAAACTACCGAAGCATGGACTGGACCCATGCATACTCTGACGGTTCTGTAATAAACACAACACAGAATGGAGGGGGAGGGGTATTTCTGAGCCTAACAAAAGGTAGAAAAATAACACTGTCAGTGGCAACTGGAAAATTCTCAAGCAATTTCAGAGCGGAGGCAGAGGCACTGAGGGCTACAGTAAAAGCAATGCTGACAGGCGAAAGCAATGAAAGCCAGATAGTCCTGTTTACAGATGCACTGGCCGTGGTTACAGCACTGAAAAGCCAGAAAAATACTGAACTTAATGATTTAAGAGCAGTATTCTGTCAACTATGCCAGCATTCCGCCAAAAAGTGTAGTGGTACAGTGGGTTCCATCCCACTCTAACATCCAAGGCAACAAGGAGGCAGACAGACAAAACAAGGTGCAAGACTACCACAACCAGATTCTAGTGTGACCTACGAAGAGCCCAAAAAGTTTATTAGAGCCAGATACATGGCCAAATGGGAAACAGAACATTCTGGCTACACAAAAAAATGATGCCTACTACCAGCTGAACAGAAGAGAGCAGATCGTGGTCTTCAGACTCCGCACAGGACACAACAGACTGAGGTACCATCTATTCAATAAACTGAAGATAGGTGGCACTGACAAATGCACCTGTGGTACAGGGAAAATGACCGCTGAATATCTGCTGCAAAATTGCCCGACATACGAGGACCAGAGAAAGCACATGTGGCCATCACCAGTGGCAACACTAGACAAGCTCTATGGCAGTGTTGACAGCCTCAAAATGACAGCTGCTTTCTTCGAACAAATTCAAGTTGACGTCTGACAGCGTGCGAAGAAGAAGAAGAAGAAGAAGAAGAAGAAGAAGAAGAAGAAGAAGAAGAAGAAGAAGAAGAAGAAGAAGAAGAAGAAGAAGAAGAAGAAGAAAAAGAAGAAGAAGAAGAAGAAGAATTTTACGAACATCAAATCTATTATAACATTAATATCATCATGTAAATAAAAACGAACTAATACGTTTATCCAGAGGTTCGTGCAAGTAGCACAGGTCTTTCACGTGTACTATTCAACCCCATGTCCTACCACTTTGATCAATCCTATCGCAGCTTAGCCGTAAATAACTAACACATTATCACAAATGTGCTTTCCAGGACGAACGGCGAAGAAGATTCTTACAAATTCCGACCATGCAGCATATACTCAGCAGCTCCTGAGGTGACACCAAAATATCCCCCTGCCTTGCTTGGTCAGGTACCAATCAATGTCTACAATCGCTGAACCTACAGCGTGTCTTCTATTGAGACGAAATATATCTTGTTTCGTTTTGTTTACCAGACAACGGTTGATGTAGTTCCAATAATTTATTCATGATCTAATTACGCTCTAGTATATACTACTACAGCCACTAAGTCCATTTGAGTGGTCTCTTGACAAATTATATAAATTCGGATCTTAAGACTTCTAGACCAGTGGCTGCCTCGGTTTGAATAGATCCTTAGCCAGAGAAGTAACACAGACTAATAGTAATAAATTCAAAGTAGTTTCAACCACACAAATTGTGTGCAAGTTCAGATCGCTTTTACACCGATGGTAATTAACACTGTTTAAACAGTTACATTAACATGAACAAAAACAATGTATACTGTGGCTATTGGAGAAGGAATTATGTGATAGATAGAAAGACAGACAGACAGAAAGACAGGCAGGCAGGCAAAAGGTAAAAGGCAAAAAGATAGGCAGGCACGCAAATCAAAAAGCAAAAGGCAGGCAGATAGATAGATAGGTAGATAGATAGATAGATAGATAGATAGATAGATAGATAGATAGATAGATAGATAGATAGATAGATAGATAGATAGGTAGGTAGGTAGGTAGGTAGGTAGGTAGGTAGGTAGGTAGGTAGGTAGGTAGGTAGGTAGGTAGGTAGGTAGGTAGGTAGGTAGGTAGGTAGGTAGGTAGGTAGGTAGGTAGGTAGGTAGGTAGGTAGGTAGGTAGGTAGGTAGGTAGGTAGGTAGGTAGAAGGATAGATTAGATAGATAGGTAGGTAGGTAGAAGGATAGATTAGATAGATAGGTAGGTAGGTAGGTAGAAGGATAGATTAGATTCGGTTCGATTAGATTAAATTAGATTAGATTAGATTAGAAACGGTAAAATAGGATAAGATAAGACAGATAAGATAAGATAAGATAAGATAAGATAGTTAAATGCTTCTACACTTGTATCGATCTAAACAGAGTTAAAAATATATCATGTTGTATGAAAAGACCAATAAAGCGCTAGAGAGAGAGATGGAGAGAGAGAGAGAGAGAGAGAGAGAGAGAGAGAGAGAGAGAAAGAGAGAAAGAGAGAGAGCGTGAGTGAGAAATATTTCTCCTTGCATCGATCTAAATACAGAGGAAGTTAGAAAATATATCATCTTTTGTTACAAAAGAGAGTGAGGGCGTATGCGAGGATGGAGGGCGAGTATTGATTGGTTGTATCTGGGGATTTATCATCCTCGCTCGAGGGCTTGCAGCTAAATGGTTATCCTCCTTAGATCAGGGAAGCATAAAGCCAAGAGGAAGGTCAATCTCTTGTCTGATGACGACAGCGAAGAGTCGAGAGGCAAGAGGGTTGAATGAAAACTGGATAAGAAGACGCGGTTAGAGCGACACATACTCATTGGCGCTCGCATATACGGATGGGTGAATATATGGATAGGTCAAAATTAAAATGTCCATGCATAAATAGGGATAAAAATAGATAGGAACAAACATTGACGGGCTTAAAACATAACAAATAAAAATGTATGCTAGTAAATATAATTAATAATAAAAACAGACACAAATTTTAAAAAATAGACATGAAAAATAACAATAGACATGGTTTATTTATTTTTTTTAAACAATCAAATAGACAGGAATGAAAATAGGCATGAATGAAACTATACATAAATAAAAATGGTCATGAATAGTAAAAAATAGACATTAATAATTTTTTTAAAGACATGAATTAAAAACAGACATGAATGCAAATAGACATGATAATAACAATAAGCATGATTGAAACTAGACATAAGCAAAAAATAGACTTGAAAAACAAAAAGATGAATAAAAATAGAAAGTTAATTAAATAGATAATTAAAGTAAACATGAATAAAAGAAAACATGACTTTAACATGAAAATGACATGAATATGAATATAACAATTGACACAAATAAAACGAGACATAATAATAAAAATAGTAATTAATCATACAAATAAATATAAAAATTGGCGTGAACATGGAAAATCAAAATAAATACTGAAATAGATGTGAATAAATATAGACGCAAATAAAAATAGACATAACAAAAAACAGTAGTAATAAAAGATAGACATAAGAAGGATAAAAAAATAGACGTGCAACATAGACACAAAAATAGACATGAATAACGGCAGATATATATATATTCAAAAGCATTCAGTTTATTTTTTAAAGCATTTGTCGTTTTCAGCTTTTGCAGTAACATTTTATCATTGATATGAGGTTTTAATTAAATAGTCTGAACTATGTAACTTTGATAATTAATTTTGATTTCCAAATGTCTGTTAGTTGGTTAAAATGTACATGAGACCAAAGTAATTATAATATACATTTATTTAGCTGTATCTCCATCTTGTGAAATTCAACTTCTCAAACAGGGGAAGTTTTCGATCTTCTCCAATAGGTATATATTCAGCTTGATAGCAGCTTTTGGAGTTCTGTCTTTAAGACATTTACTTGGAGTCCTGTCTGTTTTGATACATGACGTAATAGATCTATTTCTTCCTGTGCTTCCTTAACAGTTGAATTCAGTAGAGCTGTCATCTGCGAAATCGAGATCATGTATAGAGTATTATCATCTGTCCATTTTATACCTCAATGTTTGTCGGAAGAATAGATTTTCAAAACCCAATCTTTAGCTGTACCAAAAATAAAGGGGACATAATGCAGCCTTGTTTGACTTATGTTTCTATATTCAGTGCTTCCATCAAACGTCCGAACGCATCATTGTGTTGTTACGGATCCAGCAGCATCTGGGCTCTCGCCATTCGGCCCAATTACGTGTATGGTATCTGCACCTGTTTAGCAGTCGCTGTCTAGTGCCATAAAAAGTTTTGTATTTATCTGCCTCAGAGGAAGAAGCATTTTCTTAACATCGCTGAGCGCCGAGAACTCAAAGAGAGGATGATCAACTGTTTTGTTTGGGTTGTGTACACAGCTAGCATTATGGAGTGTGTTGTGATTGCATTCTGTTCAGGTGCTTGTTAAGTGAGATGTGTTGGGTTCTCAGTTGGAAAATGGTACTCTGATCCTTTCTTGTGAGTTGATTGTTACCGTCATATAGATTGTGGCTTACCATATGTCTGTAAACCTCCGTCCCCGTGTTTTCAATGGCCCATCTGCTCAGCCAGGCTTCTTAGTTTCCATTGTGAATTACCGTGTACAACTATAATGAGCTTTAATGATATGTATGTATTTTGGTTAGAAGCCATAGTTGTTAGAAATTTACAAAAGTGTTAGACGATGCAGACTATCAACTGCATTCTGAAAGTAAATAAAGTTGAAAATAAGTGGGGAATTGCTCCACACAATTTCCACAGATTCTTCTCAAATTGTTATGAGAGTTAAAACGGAGTCGTTGCATAATCTCTTGGCTAAAACCCAGCTTGTTCTGTCCTTATCTTTCCGCCCACCAGTGTTTTCAACATCATAATACATGCACAAACAGAAGTGTTGCGACATATCCGTTGTTAAAATCTGATAGATCTCTATATGTTTCCAGTATTGTTATCTTTCCGCCCACCAGTGTTTTCAACATCATAATACATGCACAAACAGAAGTGTTACGACATATCCGTTGTTAAAATCTGATAGATCTCTATATGTTTCCAGTATTGTTATCTTTCCGCCCACCAGTGTTTTCAACATCATAATACATGCACAAACAGAAGTGTTACGACATATCCGTTGTTAAAATCTGATAGATCTCTATATGTTTCCAGTATTGTTATCTTTCCATTGTTAAAGGGTCTATTCTTCTCTCACACTTTATTGGTGATAGATAGTAGTTGTGTTAGAGTAACACAATCTGTTGCTTTCAACATTTCACCACTAATTTCACCATCACCAGCTGCCTGGAAATTATCTTTGTGTATTTACGAGGCGTTTTCAAATTAAATCGGACCTAACCGCAACAAGTCAACATACGTTCGATGCGCATGCTGACTGATGGTTCTGATGTAAAAAGGACATACAAACCGTCAAGTTTGCAAAATGTCATTATCCTCCAAACGCATAGATTCCTAAGCAGACTGTTGAAAACATGGCGGGTGTGATACGGAATCCGTCCAGAGTTGATCAGTGAGCGGGGATTCGGTTTCTAACAGCAGAAGGATGTCGACCAGTTGACATTCATCGCAGAACACAGGCAGTGTATGGTGGCAAACTTGTGTCGAAGACAACAGTGAAGAACTGGACAACGTTGTTTAAAGAAGGACGTGAGTTAACAAAGATCTGCCGAGACCAGATAAGGCGCATATTATTGCGTTAACTCACGTCACACTTTTGTCACCATATACTGCCTGCATTCTGCGATGAATGTCAACTGGTCGACATCCTTCAGCTGTTATAAACCAAATCACCGCTTGCTTATCAACCCTGGACGGATTCCATATCACATTCGCCATGTTTTCAACGGTCTGCTGAGGAAATTATGACTTGGAGGATGACATTTTGCAAACTTCAAGGTTGGTATGTGCTGTTTACATCAGAAGTGACGTCATCATGCGCATCGCACGTATGTTTATTTTTTACAGCTTGGTCCTGTTTCATTCTAACACGCCTCGTATATATGTGTGTGTGTGTGTGTGTACATGTGAGGGCTGTTTATATCAAACCGGGACTTTTTTGTAAAAACTAAAATATATAGTGAAAATGCCATTTATTTGTCGATATAATCTCCTGCAACGTTTATGCACTTTTCCCCATATTTAAATAATGTTTGAAAAGTTTAAAAACCATTTGTCAGTATGTCTGAACCAATCCAGGACATCCTGTTTCACTTCATCATCAGTGATGAAACGCTGACCTCCAAACAATTATTTTAGGGGTCCAAACAAGTTGAAATTGCTTGGAGCTAGGTCAAGGCTGTAATGTGGATGTGGCAATACGACCTCAGATCCGCTAAGCCTGACGCACTGCCGTCACACATGGTCCTTGCACCCCTGAGCAGAAGACCATCATGGGGGCGCAGGAAAAGCGAGCTGCACGAAAGGAAAGAATGCAAGACTGTCCAACTAAAAATGCTGTTCATGTGTGCCCTACATGCGGTAGAGTTTGTCACGCTCAGATCGGACTGTACAGTCATATGCAGTCACATCTGAATAAACATGTCTGGCGATGTTGCCATCTTTGCTTGCGATGGGCAACTAAATAACTAACTAATTTACAAGACACCGCAGTCTCCACTACGTCTCGAAATAAAGTGCATTCTCTGATTTCCGCACAGTGGATTTGATCTCTGATCGAGATCCCAATAACGCGTCTTTCCATCGCTCGCTGGGTAATGCGAAGTTTCTCTGAATCCGCGTTGCGTAGATTCCACACTTCACATCCGTCAATCATGGCTGGTATGACCGTAGATTCCACATTTCACATCCGTCGATCAGGCTGGTATGACCGTAGATTCCAAACTTCACATGCATCGATCATGGCTGGTATGACCGTAGATTCCAAACTTCACATGCATCGATCATGGCTAGTGTGACCGTAGATTCCAAACTTCACATACATCGATCATGGCTAGTGTGACCGCAGAATTGATAAGATGTGCCCTTGCCATGGTGTCCTCAAGATGCAGGAGTTTAAGATTTATGGTATTGAAGCTAGACCTGACTGCAGCTTTTCGTCTGGAAATATCCCAGTCTAGGGTCTGGGTGACATATATTTACTGCCCCAACTGTATGTAAGACCTGACATCTTAGACCAGCTCGTTTCACACCTCGATCTCGCCTTTGCGGCAGTATGGGTTTCGGAGACATTGCGTTTTCTTGTTGTTCATCCGTAGTCCAACACCTCTACCGACCTCAACCAGTTTGTTCAAGGACTGGCAGGCCTCATAGGCAGTGGGGCTAATGAGCACAATGTCGTCCGCAAAACGTAGGTGGGTGAGCCTTTCCTCCATCTATATTTAATCCTCTATCGGCCAAATTGGGGGCCCTGGTAGAGCAGTGATCAGTGCACTGGCTTCCCAGCCAGGCGATCAAGGTTCAATCACCAGTTGGTGCGGGATTTTTTTTCTGATCACAAACCGGCCCCTGTGGTCGACCCAGGCACAGAAATTGGGTTACATCTGGGAAGTAAGGGCCACCGGCGTGATGTGACTACTTCATCCACTGAGTTTCGTTGGCTA